>JAATLQ010038432.1:30908-104428 GCA_013421005.1 Heliconius erato x Heliconius himera | reverse complement strand
ATTGGTGTAATTTTCAAGTAAATCGGTTCAGTAGTTTCAGAGAAAAATGCGGACAACAATATGTCGACAGACAGACAGACAGACAGACAGACAGACAGACAGACAGACAGACAGACAAGAAATTCAAAAAAAATCTTTTTGCTTTCTATTAGTCTTTTTAAGTGTCCCTCTATCCATTTCAGTCAAAATTACTAAATGTACAGACAAAATATTTTTACTGTCTTATTATATATAGAGATAATACTTACTTGTCTCCGAAAAGTCTTCCGGTAAGCGTTACAGTGAGCGAGTCTTCTCCTATTTCAGGCTGCTCCAACTCGGGACACTCTCGGTCTGTAATAAACAAATATACATTATGGTAAGTGCTGTTGAGGCCAGTCGTGGCGCAGGGACACGTGTGTGCTACTGTGACTAGTAGTGGATTCGATCCCCACTTTTGGAAATTAAATATTTATTTAAATTTATATTTTCCTTTCTTCGCTCTGGCTCGAAGTGGAGTGCGGCGTTAAGTTCCGCCACTGTAGCTGGTTCACACTTTAGTCTACCTATAGCAGAAATAGGGAGAGGGAATCGACTTTTAAGACACTTCTTTCCCCGTCTTTTGCACAATTCGCAACAATGTGGATTTCAACGTCGCGCTTTGTCTACCAGAGCGGAGAATTTAACATAATTGAAATATAATCATACTCCAGGAGGCCTCGAACAGACAAGCATTGCAGTTTTAGTTAACGCTATCCCACTGCGCCACGATGACCACATAAACCAATATCAATTATATTTGATGAGGCCGGTCTTGGCGCAGCGGCACGATGTGTGACTGCAAAACCGACTGGTTGTGGGTTCGATCCCCACTCGAGGAGATGAAATATTTACTTAAATTTATATTTCCATTTCTTCGCTCTGGTGTCGAGGTTAAGCGCGGCGTTGACTTCTGCCACTCAACACGCAATGCCTCCAGAATTCGGCAGAAAGTGGGGAACGGAGTGTCTTAACACTAGGTTCCCTCTGCCTACCCTGCTGTGTGCGGGATACAGCGTGAAGCTAATTTAATTTAATTTATTTTTTAATTATATTTGAGTGATACCAGAAAATATGGTAAATACTAAGAAACTCTAAAACTAGGTTATACTCGAGCGTGTCTGGAAACAATAACACTGGAAAAGCTGTAAAGTTGTTCAAGATAAATACGTCATGTGAAACGGCGTTGTAAAATATTCTAATCAGTTTTATTTACTTCTGCTATTTGTAAAATAAATTTATTTTCACATAAAATAATATTTTATAGTACTAATTTTAATAGAAGTATCGAAAATTAGGCGGTGTGTGGGGAACGGAATGTGTCAACACTATCTTCTCTGTCTACTTTGTTATATACAATCCTGCAGCTAAAACAAATGGCACGAAGCCGTCGTGGCGTAGAAAAGTAAACTTATAAGTTGGTCCGTCTTAACACTATTTTATTTATGTTTTTTTTGTCTTTTTTACCGATTACTGCAAAAGGAGGAGGTTATCAATTCTACTGTAATTTTTTTTAATGTTTGTCACCTCAGAACTTTTGCCTGGGTGAATCGATGCTGATGATTCTTTTTTTATTTGAAAGCTATAGCTTCCCGTGTGGTCCCATTTTAATTTGGTCCTTTTCTGAAAATTATATATACTTTTCTCTTTTCAGAAACATAAATTTTAAATTTGCATTAGGTGTGAGCGCGACAAATGGACAAATAACTCAATATACCCACCAATTTCTTATGATTATGGTTGAAATTGAAGAAGTAGGAGACGCTGACTAGAGACTCCGTTCACATTAAGACAATTCGGTTTCCCACTTTTCACTGAATTCTGGAGACTTTTGTGTTAACGCAGCGCTTTTCCATAACCTCAGCGGGGAAATAAAAATATTAAATATTTCATCGAGTGGGAATCGAACGCACAACCTGTCGCGTTTAAGAAGTAATAAATGATTTTACAGTGTCGTGCCGTAACGCCACGTATGTATGTGGGTTGAAATTCCACTTAGAGTAGAATATATTATATTTATTGTATATGTAAGTATTTTTACTGTCTTATCCTGTAAAGTACGGTCTTATGTTCCGGCACCCGGTACCCTGGAAAAGGCCACAACATAATATTTTTAAAGTGTTATCTCATTCGGAAAAAATAATATTTTTAGAAAACGTACAAAAACTTCAACATAATTTGAACCCACATCTATAAGATACCGTCCAAGCGTTCTGACCACTAAGCTACAATAATTTCTCATCAAGTTACTTCGAAATTCTTATACGCTTATAACTTATTTAGATTGTTAGCTTGTTAAAAGAGGAATACATTATTTAATCATTATTTTGTACTGCAATGGATAAATGCCGTAAGAATAGCGTTTTAATGCCCTAGTTCAGAATATCTTGATTGTGGTAATTTGACGCAGCACGCCATAATGTTACTACAATGTTTTTTTTTGCAACTTTTCGTTGTATCCCGCTTATACTTTGTCTACTCTGCAGTAAACAGAGAGAACCTAGTGTTAAGATACTCCGTCCCAAATTCTCCACGCACTTCTTCACATTTTCGACACATCACGTGCTAAGCGGCGGTTCTCAACACCACACTTTCTCTTGTTACCAGGGCGAGGAAATGTAAACAGCTCATTCCTCTGAGTGGTAATCAAACCTACAACTTTTTTTTAGTACAGTTTTGTTAACTAATTCATAGATGCCCTAAGAATAGCGTTTTAATGACCTAGTTCAGAATGACCTGTAATAAGTAGGTAATGTAACTAGACGCAGCACGCTATAATTCTTTGTTGGTTCAATATTTAAAGTTTTCAGTATAAGACACTAGTAAACAATACTTGTATTAATAAAATATTAATTAAGATAACCTTTTTAAAAATAAATTCTCTAATGTTTTTTTTCCATTGTGTATTGTAGTTTACAAAACAATCCCTTCCATTTCATACCTTCATTAGATTGTGTAAAAATGTGTTATCCACCATTTTGTGCGGCGCATTTTTGGTGGCCATTTTGTGTTAACACCAATATTGTATACCAGTATTAGGTGAGGCCGGTCGTGGCGCAGCGGCACGAGGTGTAACTGCAAAACCGACTGGTTATGGGTTCGATCCCCACTCGAGGAGATGAAATATTTACTTAAATTTATATTTCCATTTCTTCGCTCTGGTATCGAGGTTAAGCGCGGCGTTGAGTTCTGCCACTCAACACGCAATACCTCCAGAATGCGGCAGAAAGTGGGGAACGGAGTGTCTTAACACTAGGTTCCCTCTGCCTACCCTGCTGTGTGCGGGATACAGCGTGAAGCTAGTTTTTTTTTTTTATTATATAATATGTCGTCAGAACTGAATTCGTAATCCAAAATTTCAGCTCAATCGGACACTAGGTATCTGGGTCGAATTGAGCTTGCTTGGTGAAATTCCACATACACTAACAAACAGAGTAAAACGGCAATTCAATTAAAAGTTTGTAATTAAATGAGGTTTAAATTTTAAAAACAGAAAATTAATATAAAAAACGAACACTTTTGCAAGTCGTAATTTTCGTTTCGATTCTTTACACATGCTTTGTATTTAACCTCATTTTTATTAGAAAACTAACGATAAATAAAAGGCATAAAAAGAGGGCCGTTTGAGGCCGTCGTGGCCCAGGGGCACAAGGGTGTGATTATAACGCGACGGTTGTAGGTTCGATCCCCATTGAGGAAATGAATTATTATTTATTAATATTTTCATATCTTCGCTAGGGCACGCAACGACGACGTAGTTTTCAAGGCAAATCGTGTTGAGTGGCGGAACGCGACACCACGCTTTATCTTATTATCGGCACTAGCAAATGAAATAATTTATTTTTTTGGGTGTAAATCGAACCTACAACCTGCTGAAAACAGACAGCAGTACCTTAACAGCAGATTCACACTGCCTGCCCATGCGGGGTACAACGTGAATAAAAAAGATAAGGGAAAATTGTAATTCATCTCCACCACATTTTTTTTGTATAAAATTAAAATACCTAACACAGACAATACCTAACAGAGGCCAATTTGATTAAATTTGTTGAGGCAAATTTTAATTAAAACCCGACGGTGACAGATGGAAAAAAAAATATTTATCTCAAAAACCCATTTATGTTTTACGACGTCTCTCTAACCGACAATAAAGGCAAGAAGAGTGTAATTTTTATTGAAATTTGTTTTTAAAATTAAAATATAATGTATAGGTAGAGTAGGTAGGTATATTTTAGAAAATGTAAAAACCTTTATAGGAATACTAGGATAGTTTCTATCCTAATTTTCCTATAAAGTAACAGCAACAAACAGTGGTAAGGGAAGCAGGGATGACTTCGGTTGACCTTCGATGTCACAGTATCAATAATACTGGATTATGGTTAGATAAAAAGAATGAGGACCTCCCGGAGGGCATGTCCGGAGAGGTTGATGACAATAGACGAGGAGAAATAATTAAGCTCTCTGATCACTGGAAATCAAACGTGACATTTATAAAAAGAAAAAAGAAGATATTAAAAAAAACTAAGAAAAAAAAGATACTCGTACTATTATCTTATACTTCTCACATACATACGAGTATATTACTAAACTAATTTTGTATTATACAAGAAAGCTCATTGAATCAAAGTTCTTACAGTACCGCTGAGCTTTCATATGCACTCAATTTAACTGGCCTACTTTACAACTATGAAGTGGATGATTACTGCAAAAGTTTCCGCTACTAATACTATAAAAAATAAGTACGTATGTATTTTAGTAGGTACTACTAGTACAATGAAAATAATGGGTTAGTTTTGCTCTAGATATATCTTTAGTTCGTTTGTTCTAGACCACTAATAGGGTAATATATTTTTATTGCTTTTTTTTCCTTCACGCTCTATTTAGCATTTAGCAGGATAGGAAGAGGGATTGTGATGTGGTAACACACTCTGTACTCTACTTTTCACTCTTCGAAATTGACAATGTATGGCGGAACCCAACGCCAATTTTCTGTTATGTTATTGTACCAGAGTTAAGAATAAATAAAAAAAATCCATTCCCCCGAACAAGAATCGAGTCTACATTCAACGCGTTTACAGTCGGAAATTGTGCCCCTGCGCCACGATGGTATTTATTAATATTAATTTTATTGAGGCCGTTGCGGCGCAGGGGCACTAGACTGTAACTGTGTACGACGGGTGTGGGTTCGATTACAACACGGAGGAATGAAATATTTAACATTTTCATTTCCTCGCTCTGGTCATGAGGCAAAGCACGGCGTAGAGTTTCGTCATTCAACACACGGTGCTATGAAAATTCGGCGGAAATTGGGAAACGGAAGTATTTTAAGAGGAACAGAGTATCTTAACACCAGGTCCCCAGTTTCCCTCTGCCTATCCTGCTATTACTGCTTAAAATTCAAAAACAAGGGTTCAACAGGTTGAAGAAAATATGGAAAACAGTGATTTAACAATATGAGATGCTTTAAATAAAATGGACAGACTTCATAATCTCTACGAAAGTAGGTTAAAACTTTGTAATTATTAAGAGCAGAATTACCTTATCTGGAGGCTTGCTCAATTCCAAGGTTAACCATTCCTTTGTTATAATCGCCGACTCGTATGAAGCACACTTAAACTTGAGTTTAACGCTCTTATTTTGCCCCATTTTCCTTTATTTTGTGATTGTGAGCGAAAGATTTCTAAAGGCTTCTTTCTAAATAGAACTAGTTGCGTTTCTTTAAGATTTTTTTTTAAAGTTTTTGTATGTAAAAAAATCGTAAAGAGGTTTCCAGTTTCACGCTTTATTCGTATAGGGTTGGTATAGGAAACTCAGTTTTAAGATACTCCGGTCATCACTTTCCGATCAATTTTCCAGATATTATCTGGGGGAACTTATCGCCGCGCTATGTCTTATTGAAAATAGTTTTTTTTCCCGATTAAAAATCGAACCCACAATCGCAAATAAATCTGACAATAGACCCAGTGATTGCGGGTTCGATGGTATATTTAATCTATCCATGATGAACATTACACGAACGAATTCTTAAATATTCTATATACTAAAATATACTAATAGTAAAATTTTGTGATAATTTCAATAGATATTTAATGGAGACAGTGATTTCCATTAAGATACCTAATTCATACTATATTCAAAGGGAACTAACAACGATCAATTGTCTCTTGGGCCTCTTGGTTATTTAGCGGTTGGATTGTTGAAACACGAATATAGATATATATAATATATATATTAAAGCTTAAGGTACAGTAAGTATTACATTACATTTACATTTACAGAGTTAGCGGGGTTAGGGTAGCGGCACAGCGTATGACTGTGAATGCGACGGTTCTTGGTTTGATTCCCACTCGAAGGAACTGATTATTTCCATTTCCCCGTTCTGGTAGAAAGATAGATAATAATATAAAGTGCGTCGTTTATTCGTCGTAATAATATAAAGCACAACTGGTGCTGCTCGCAATGTTTTGAAAATTAGACATACCAACGAACGTTGGAGAACGAAGTGTCTTAACACTAGGTTTTTTCTGACTACTCTGCTTAATAGCAGGGTGTTTCTACTAGCTAGTAGTAGTATAATATATAGCTGTATAAAATAATTTTAAAATATATATTCCGTATATTATTTATTAATATTTTTATTTCTTCCCTCTGACACCAAAGCAAAAGCCCGGCGTTGAGTTCCGCAACTCCACGACTATGTATTTAAATTTATAGAAAAGTATCTTCATCGCTTTACATAAGTATCTTATCCGGCTTTCAGGCTTGTACTGACATTGACATTTAAAACTAATTATTAATTTAATATTGCTTTGAAATACCTAGATAAATAATGGATAATTATGTCAAATCCCATATTCATTTAATATATATATATTCAGTAAAATTTAGTCCAGGGTTAATAATTCGTATTCAACCCGCGTCTATCTCGTGACGGGACGGTCTTACCGGACTGACAGATACCGTTAAAAGGTACATTGTTACGTAAAATATAGTTCCACAATAAAATTAAGAAAAAAAAAACATTTCATATTATAAGCAAACATAATAATAAAAATCAGCTTCAGGCTGTACAGCGAGTTAAGCAAAGGGAACCTAGAATTAAGACACTCCACAAGTGGGGAACAAATAAACAAAAAATAAATGATAAATATTTGTAGTAAAAGCTAAGCTAAGTTTATCCCGAATTAGTCGATTTTAATTGACTATGCCCACAATCTTTTTTAAAATCTGGATCCAACCCTGAGTTCAAAGTATAAAAACAGCTGATCGTAGAAAACAATATTTTCAATCGCGGTTGCCATGTTTTAGGACTTTTTATTCTACAAATTTTATAAGCTAAGATCATTTAGCTCCATATAGGCAAAACGATGAGAGATTGGACTAGTTTTTGCCTATTTTGAGGTATGAATGAATATTGATAATTTTCCGTATATAGTTAATACTATATAAAGATAGTGTTATAAAATGAATACTACTTAGATTATTTGAATATTCCCCGCTCTGGCGAGATTTAGCGCAGCGTTAATCGCAATCTCTGGAATTTAGTCTGGAAATTGAAGAACTATGTGTCATGTGTTCACTCCAGGTTCTCACTGACTACTCTACTGTATTCGGGGAAGAAATAATCTAAGTAGACAGAAGTCACACAGTCACAGCAAATTATGGATGTAAGCGTCTTTTTTTGTTAGTATTTGCAGAAAACTTGGCTACCTAAAGATTTAAAAATAATGATTAATTGACAGTCAATCTGGGTAACTTCGATTCGTTCGGGCAACATTAACAGTGGGATCTTGGAACCTGTTTCGATATTTTTTCCGTATGATACGATGCTATTGACTATTTTTATTTAATATATATTTATTTTACTTAGTTAGATAGAAAACGTACAAAAATTTTGAACATAGCGGAACTCGAACCCGCGCCTGCTGGAAACCGACCAGACTTAGACTTAGGCTTAATGGTCAGAAAGAAAAATTTTATACGTTTTCTAAATAAGTATTTTTCTTTCCTTGTGGAAAATATCTCAAAAATGTTTAAAATATGTTTATTTTAATTAGAAGATCATTCAATATAAATTCAGATTCATTACGATTTTATTATAAGTGCCTACAGATTTTCATTTCTTCGCTCGTGTCGAGGCTAAGCGCGGCGTTGAGTTCCGCTTCTGCTATGTACGGGATACAGTGTAAAGTAAAAAACAGGAATTTAATTTAATAGACAACTGCTGTTCATAGAAAAAAAAATATTCAAGTAAAAAAAAGTCCGTAAAAATTACTAACTGAACTAAATACTGTCGAAAATTGAAGACCCGCATCGACCCCTAAAACTTTATTGTTGCTTGTAAAAGAACCGAGCAACATGGCCGAAATTAGAAAATAAACAAGTTTGCTGATCTAACATCGTTTTAGTATCGAAATAAAGTGAAGAATTAAAAATATTAAACTTTTGAAAGAATATTCTTCAAACAGAGTTTTCGGGACATCAATGTTTACTTTAATCTATTGTACTGTAGAGGTAATTATAGCTAAAAGTCTGTAATAGCGTAATGGTTGCAAATCGAATAAGATATTAGAAGAAATAGAACCGTCGTGGCGCAGTAGACAGCGTCTAATGTAAGCACGACTCTACTAATCGGAATTATTTAAGTTTCGCTTATCTGGTAACAAGACAAAGTGGCAATATGTGCCAGATTGCAGAAACCAATAATGCATTCAATTAACATGTTTTTCTTTCTTTAGCATCAAGGTATGCAGGTTCTTTGCGGATATCGCGAGCTTTCGCCAATTTTAGGTCAATTTTCTAAACAATGCGTATTAAGTTGCAGAACTCTAAATAATTATTTTTCCCAATTAGAAATTGAACCCACTACCGTTGGGTTTTCAGTCAACAACTAAAAAATTTGAACGTAAAACGTAATTAACGTAAATTGAAATCGAAGATCATGAAGTTTACGCAAACGAAGCTGCTGGCGATTACTAGTCTCTATATATAATAAGACAGTAAAAATATTTTGTCTGTACATTTAGTAATTTTGACTGAAATTGATAGAAGGACACTTAAAAATAATAATAGAAAGCAAAAAGATTTTTTTTTAATTTCTTGTCTGTCTGTCTGGCTGTCTGTCTGTCGACATATTTTTGTCCGCATTTTTCTCTGAAAGTGCTGAACCGATTTACTTGAAAATTTCACCATTTGCTTTGTTTTAACTCAACTTAAGTACTAAAGTTTAGTTCATCAAAATCGGTTCATTAAAAAAAAGTTATCGTCATTTGAAAGAAGTCGTAATTCATTCAACACAGAGATAAAGAACGATCTTGAAAGAAATATCAAGTAAATACAAAGATTTTTTTGGTTGGTTCGTTCATATAATATATGTAACTAATTTAAAAACTGTACAGGAGTTAATGTGTAATTATTACAGTTATTTTACAAAGAATATTATGAATCCTTCAAATCAATAATTTTGACATTTAAGGCTGTTTCTGAATGAGTAAATTAAATTATTCACTGACATCAGCACATTTAACAGAGTATATTATATAGGTAAAAAGAACATAAAGTTACAAAAATATATACGTGTAATAAATAATTAGCTGTATGTATATTTTATAAATATCAAATATCAACAATGGTCGTATTTTTTTATTTAAAACAATTAAAAATTATTTGACGATAATGTCGTAAAAAAATCATAATAGGTGTCAATCAATTCTGCTTATTAAATCAATAATCATGTATTTTAAGCGGACGAAGCCGTGGGCGGGCCGCTAGTATATAATAAAAATGTTCAGAACAATAATTTATGTTAATGAAAATGTATAAAATTTTCATCTTTTGATGTTGCTAATGGTATCATTTATTTTTTTAATAATTAAATTTGAATGTTACGTGGGCTCAATTCTAAATGTTAAATTATTTAGCTCTAACATTGATTTCAATCCTGGATATTTAAATAAATTTTTGTACAAAATTTGCCCAATATTTTATGATGATTATTGGCATTATCTTTACATATCAATTATTTATAATTGGTAAAATTTTATAAAAAAAATATTAATAATGAAGTCTCCGTTTTTTACGAAACAAAGGTTAAATTGAGACTTCTGCTATCAATCGATGATACTGGAGGAACGTCAAAAGGTAAAAAGTATGAGGGGCCTCCGACGAAAGGCATGTATGACAAGATTCTGGACAATAGACGAGGCGAAAGAGGAGTGCAGACACCGTAGAGATTTTTGATTTATCTTCTCTGACTACCAAGATAGGATTAACGCCTAAATCGTGAAGCCATCAATATTGACGGTCATGGATGAAGTGTATGTGATAATTTAATATCTAGGAGTGTTGTGGCGCAATGGAGCAACAACGTCGTGTGCTCGAGTGTTGAATTTTAAAAATGGTTGTGGTTTAGTTTTCTACTCGGGGGAATGAATTATTTTCATTTCCACGCTCTGCAGTGGGCATAACGTGGCCTTGAGTTCCACCATTAACACATAATCAGGCGGAAAGTGCGAAATGAAGTGTCTTAACAATAGGTTCCCTGAATGACTGCATAATCTGATATTTTCAGAATACAGTGTAAAGTAAAAAAAATGTACTGATTTTAATCCCAGACTGTTTGGGTGCAGTCATCCAGGACTTGATTAAAATGGTAAAAAAGAAGAAAACAAAGAAGTTTATTGCTTCAAAACAATACTGGTACGTAAACCTAAAAAAAAGTACTTATTTTTTTTAAACAAATATTCTTAGAATTTGATTTTTAAGTATTCTTTAATTAATAAATTCATCACATTCTATATTAAGATCCCAAAAACAAGGCACGTGCGTTATAGAAATATAGTCAATTTGTGGAAAAGGTTGAAAGGTCGGACGAGGGTAGCTCTGAGTGACGGGTTAACGGTGAGCCAGCCAGTAACATATGAAGTTGTTTGTCGTATTTTGTACGTTATTAAAGTTTGGTTCTTTGAATATTTCTTATGTACTTTTTCATGCTTTTTCACGTATAGCTTTTCACGCTTTTTCCCGTATGATACTGCATAGGAAGCATAAGGAACCCCCCAGAGGATGTATAAAGGTTATATAAAGGTTGATGAAAAAAAATAAATGGTACTAGTAGTAATTAATATACATAATGAGGCTAAAAACTATTAGATATTGATTATCATCATAATATTTTTTTCCAGTTTTACATTGTATCCCACAGTAGTAGCGGGAACCTATTCCTAGGGAGTCTATTCCTAGGGAGTCTAGTGTTAAGACACCCCACTCCTCATTTTCCACCGAATTCTGAAAGATTTCTGTGCACTATTTGCATATCAAGTGGCGGAATTCAACCCTGCGCTTTGTTTCTACACCAGAGAGAAGAAATGAAAATGTTAAATATTTAATTTCGTCGAGTGGGAATCGAATCCACGATCTATCGAGTTCATAGTCACTCTACGCCACCACTACCCTCAATCATCATCATCATCATCATCATTTAATCGGAGAAAATATATAATTTACGTATTTCAAATTACCAGTCATCAATATAGAACAACATAAATACATACATAAATGTATAACCGACTAAACAATCAAACGTTTCTCAGTATTTAATGTTTAAAGTTGTACACTCTTAACTTTACCTGCATTTTGTTAGGTAACGTTTTAAAAGTTCGTTTCGAAGCTTGACCAAGTTTTAATAGAGTGAATACAGATGTTGGTTCAGAAATTTTCTTTTAACATATTTATAACCATTTAGTAAGGCTTCTTACTAAATGGTTGTAAATATGCTTCTTGGTTTAACGAACAGCGTACTTTAAGCGTGACTTTTGTGGGTTCGATTCTCTGTCGGAGAAATCAATTATTTTGGTTTCATTGCTCTGGTAACTATATAGTAAGTTATGTATATGCAACGTAACCTTTTTTTAAAACATTTTTAAAGTGTTATTCCACACTTATGAAATAAAATACTTATTTAGAAAACGTATAAAACTTTAAATAAAACTATTTTAACTGGATCAATCGCGTATATTTAAGGTTTTACATTTTGGAAACCCGACGTTTCGAATACTTTGCAGTAGTCCGTGGTCAGGGGTAGACTCTACCTGTGACCACGGTTAAAATAGTTTCATTTAAAATGTGTAATAATCGTGAAAATCAAAGAACTTATTAAACGTATAAAAATTTGAGCATAGTGGGACTCGAACCCGCGCCGCCTGGAAAGGTTGGGTCCTGAAAAACGTGGTCGGTTTCCAGGAGGCGCGGGTTCAAATTTTTATACGTTTTCTAAGTAAATGTAACCTTGGCTATTTATATTGATATCTATCACAGGCATCAGCAACTCACAACATGTTAGTGTTACAATGGTTTCACGTATTGTATGTTTATCCTACTAATATTATAAATATAAAAGTTTTTGAGGATAGTGGTTTGTTCCACCTTGACGCAAAATCTATTATTGAAAAGATTTAGATGACACTTGACAGTTATATAACTTATATAATTAAAAATTAAATCAGTTTTACGCTGTATCCCGCACACAGCAGGGTAGGCAGAGGAAGCCTTGTGTTAAGACACTCCGTTCCCCACTTTCTGCCGAATTCTGGAGGCATTGCGTGTTGAGTGGCAGAACTCAACGCCGCGCTTAACCTCGACACCAGAGCGAAAAAATGGAAATATAAATTTAAGTAACTATTTCACCTCCTCGAATGGGGATCGAACCCACAACCAGTCGGTTTCACAGTCACACCTCGTGCCGCTGCGCCACGACTGGCCTCACTATAACTACTCAATATAACTTATATATCAGAATAAGACATAGGCTACATAAATAAAGAGTTTTTATTCGTTTCAAAATATAACACACCATCCTACCATCTACTTATAATTTTCTTACCAAAACGTTATCAGTACAGACACGCACAGTATACATTAGACCCGTTACACCGACCCAGACCGTATCGATCTGAAATAGCTCAATTCTAGCAAGTTTTAATTATCTGATCTCAAATCAACCTATTAATTGGACTGTCTTTGACTTTCGACTTCTATATTGTGAATGACTTTCAAAAGACCACTTCATTTGGTTGCTATCTCGCGTATCTTCAATTAGTACAGCATTAGACAAGCTGTAGCCCGCAACTTTGCTTGCGTTGACTATGCTATGTAAATTCTCGTCTTTAGAATTTCACACTGTCCATTTGTCGATCTTTCTGTCTGTCTGTCAAGATCATTTTTGTCAAGATCGTAAGGAGATTTCATGCTAAAAAAATCGAAAATTCGTTTCTAAAATAATGTGGAAGAAATGGAAATATAAATTTAAGTAAATATTTCATCTCCTCGAGTGGGAATCGAACCCACAACCAGTCGGTTTCTCAGTCACACCTCGTGCCGCTGCGCCACGACCGGTATATCAGTAAGTAGTTCTTTAAAATGTTTATATTCTTAAACCTGTATAATTATTTATTTTACATAACAAATAAGTTATTTTGTTCAAATTTGACAATTTATTTCGTTATAATCATAATAAAATGACCGTGCTAGATGAATACAGCGGTCGTTCAAATATTCACTGCAGGTGCCTCGGTAATGGTCCTCTTGTAACCGCTAACAGAATTTGCGGCAGTATGCAACTGAATTTATATTAGAAAATTAATTACATACATTGTGCAAATAAACATTTAAAACGGTTTTTAAAATATTTATAATTAAATCATATTTTATTTTTTATCCTGTATTTAGTAGGGTTGGCACTTCGTGTTAAGAGAACCTAATGTAAAGATAATTCGATTTGACGATTTTTTGATTCACACTACATAAGTTAAATATGTTAAAAAATATTCTTATATGTCCTCATACAATGAGAGAATTCATATTATCGTTCCGTTCCAGGTCCGGTCCAATCACGGTTATAAGAATATGTCTCATAGAAAAATATGAGATAGGACTGTGAACGTGACCGGCACTATAGTTAATTCGCCCTTTGTTTCTCATTTTCTGCTGAATTCTCGGAAAATTGGGTATTAAGCGGTAACACACCCTCTGCCTTCCCTGCTGTAAGCGGGTTGCAACGTAAAGCTGCGAAAATATATAATATACATTTCTCAAAATCACTTACACTTACAAATTTTACATTAAATCTAAGAAAACCTACGGAGCGTATAAAACAAGTGTTTACCCCGGGACTTCCCCACGTACTATCCCAAGGGATCAAATTAGCACATAATTATACAAATACCCTCTTAATTAAGACCCTGACTTGTTTAATTTTGAATTTAGGTTAATGTAATCTCAAAGGAACTTACAGCACTCCAAACTTTTAGCACTTTAGATGTGTGTTATGAGTTTTTATTATTTATAAACACTGCCTAGATGGTTGTCAACTGGGACTCGATAGTGGATTCAAATTTAATTGGCTATTCATATTTTATAATGTTAGAAGATTATGGTGTAAGGCGTAAGCTATCTGGACTGAAACGCATCATTTAATATTTCATTTCCTGGTGACATCACAATGTGCAGATTTAAGTTTTCAACACGTATAATATCTCAGATTAATCGAAAATGGAGAAACAGAGGGAGTGTCTTAACACTAAGTGCTCTTTGCTATGTGCGGGATACAGCGTAAAGCTAAAAAATTACCATATTTGTAGTATATTTTGATAATTAATGTTGATGGAAAATGCTAAAGCCATGGTTGTTCGTCTATGGTCAAACCAATGACATAACCACAGTAGCATATGAGACATGAAACATCCTAAGTACCCGGGGATTTTTTATGTTTTGTTGAGAACAAGAAAGATATTTTAAACTGATAATTTGAAAAAGTTGAAAAAAGGTACAGACTAATCGTACTGTGTAGTTTCAATATTTAAATATAAGATTAACGTGATAATTGTAGCCTATATGACCTCAAATAAAAAAAACGATTTGAAACTGTACTTCTTTAGATTATCGTGTTCAAACAAATAAACACTTTATAATATTCATACAGAAAGTATATACGTACATACAGATATGCGCTAAATGTATAGTGCCTAAAGAAACTTAAAATATTTTAAAGTACAAATTCAAGCATAATTTTAACATCAACTCTTTACATTTTGAACACAAATAGAAGAAACTAAACTTGTTCAATTAAAATACCGAGTATCTTTTACACTGTAAAAGTTGAACTGCGAAGGAACAAGAAATTTTTCATGTTAAATTTCGAAATTGCAAAGAATCTCTATAAATCAGACCGCTACGGAAACCAACTTCGATTTAGCGTTCGTACTATAAAAGTTATTGGAAAATTATTTATTATTATGTTTTGACAATCGTGGTTTCTGAAGTAGAAGCTATAAAGCAACTAATAAATGTGCACGCGATGATAATAAATATTGAAAAATATTTTTTAAATATTTTAATTTATGTATTTCCTTGAACGGAAAAAGAAAAAGTATATCGCAGCCATATTAAACCTTTTGTGAGCTCGAGTAGTTCGTGGAGGCATAATTTGAAATATTTTTATTTTTCCAATTTCATAAGAAAATCTTTCAAAAAGATCTGTTGGTGAGGAGAAGATGACAAAAGTCACTATGCTACAAAAGAAGATATTATATTTCTTTGAATTCATTGGTCTGGTGCACATCGCGTGCAGCGCGACGAGCAAAGAGGGCCAGGAACTTGTAACCTACGTTTAGGTCAAAGGGGTTCTTTAAAATGCAAAATTAATATTTGCGAGAGACCAGTCGTGGTGCAGTGCCACAAGTTTGTGACTGTAACTGAAACACGTTGTGAATTCGTTCCCCACTCAAAGAAATTTTTATTTTTGTTCTCTCTGATGGCAAAGCGCGGCGTTTAGTTCCACCACTCAACACACAATCGAGAACCGAGTGTCTTAACACTAAGTTAAGGAGAGGATTGGGGTCACTAGATTCTTTTACCTACCTTGCTATATGCGGGATACAAGGTGAAGATTTTTATTATTTACATGAACATTAAACAGAATAAGTTGTCAATAAAACTAATAGAATCTTCGTCCACCATTCATCTCAAGTTAAATTGGTAGAAATAAAGTTGATAAATCAGAACGTGTCGAGTCGTGTCTTCCAATTTACTTTACTTCGTCTATAAAACTTTCTTGTGAGGTTTTATATATTTTGTCGATACCTATCTCTTTTTATTGCCGCTTTCAAGGAACTTTGAAAAAAGCTTTTTCTATAGTAAATAGTATATAAGAAAATTGATAATGTTTTTTGAGGTCGTTGCGGCGCAACGGCACAACAGCATCGTCTAAATATAACATTCGATTCCCACTTGGAATATGACTTATCTTCTCCTTCTGGTAACAAAGCACACTCTACTCAACATACAGTGTCCTTGGAGTTAGGCGATGCTTTTTGAACAGGTTCCCTCAGCTTACCTAATTAATAGATAATTTTATTTATTATAAAAACTTATATAAAAAATAAACTCCAAAAACTAACAAACAATCACAAATTGAATCGAGCTTTCTTTTTAATATAAAATATATTTTAATATACGCAAAACTATTCATTTAACCGAGAAAGAACAATCTTAAATATCCTCTTAATTCCTTTGGAGCTGTAAAGTAACCACATTAACGTTATTTATCGAGGCGTTAGAATAGTGGAACTTAAGACCTCGTTTATATTTTAAAAAATACAGCTTTTTTTCCAGTGCAGTGCAGTGCTTTAAAATGCTGTAATGAAAACTAAAAAGCTTTTAAACGGTCTAGAAACGAGAATTATCACAGAGTACGTTGTAATGAATTTTCTTTTTTAGGGTTCTGTTTCTTAAAAGGAAAAGCAGGAACTCCTATTGGATTGCTTTGTTGTCTGTCTGTCTACATGTTTGTCGAAGCTATTTATTTGAAGATTTCAAGGAAGTATTAAGCTAAAATTGACGAAATTGATTGCATATGCAGACATATATACGGTCCGGTGGAGCAAAAAAAATAGGAAAAAATCCGAAAAATTAAAAACATATTATATTAAAGAAAAATGAGGCCAGCCATGGCGCAGGGGCATAAGTGTGTGACTGTAAGCGCGACTGGTTGTGTGTTGGACCCCCACTCGAGGAAATGAAATATTTGTTTAAATATATATTTTCATTTCTTTGCTCTGGTGTCGAGGCAAAGCACGGCATTGAGTTCCGCCACTCAACACGCAATGCCCCTAGAATCCGGCGGAAACGGAGTGCCTTAAAACTAAGTTGCTTCTGCCTTCCTTGCTGGGTGCAGTATACAGCGTGAAGCTGATTTTTTTTATATTAAGGAAAAAACCATTAGAAATTTATGTATGCAGTTAATTTCAAATTGATACTGATACTCTCGGTGGGCGAATCCGATGTTCGCTTGACCGATATTTCTATATTAGATGTTTTTACATCTTAAGCAGTAGATTGGCCACTGTTTTCACTTATTACCTTTAAAAAAACGCTACGACAATGCGTATACATATAGGTACGCATATGTAAGCACGAGGCAAAGCGCGGCATTGAGCTCAGTTTTGTTTATATTATTTATGTAAGCATTACTTCTTACCTGCGCCTTCGCCCGCATAGCCAAATAGTAATAATTAAGAGTTATGTATGACACATTTTAAAATCTAAAGGTAGTTCTAGCAACAGTTGCAGTGAGCTATATTGAAACAATTAACTTGATGTCATATAGCTTTTCTTGATAAAGAGACTATCTAAAGCAAAAATATTTTTCCAATTTCAACCAGTAGTTCCTGAAATTAACGCGCTTAACCAAACAGTTACCTCATCATTCATCCAACCCTTAGGAACCAAACTATAACTAATTTCTGATATTAGCGAAACAAAAACTCTTTAGTTTTATATTATAGGTAAAAATATGATTGATGTATGTATAACATAATATGTGAATAATGGTAAACAAAATCAATATAGATGATTTAAAAAAATATAACTCAAGGAAATAATTACGAATAATATCGCTAAAAATATCAAAATATATACATATTACCTACTATACCTACAACGAGGTGTATTCAAAAAGGCCGTTATCAGTTCGCCTCTCCTCGCCTCTCCTCGCCTCTCCGCCTCCATGATTGATAACAGTCGCGTGATCTGACAGGGGAATTAGTAACCGCAAATTGTGTACTTCGAACATCGTATGTAAGTACTTATTATAGACTTTTTTTTGTTGTAGAGTAACAAAATATAATTTTGGTTTTTTGTGAGTGAATGTTTTTTTATGGGCTTTAAGATTTTTTCTTATATAGAAGTGTAGGTTAAGGAAACATAGTGTTAAGGCACTCATTTCTCCACTTTTTGCCCTAAATCACTATATTGTGTGTTGAATGGCGGAACTTAACGCGCAATAAGTCGCAGTATTGCGGTTTATAGTGAGGAAATAAGAGTAAGTAATTGCATCGAGGGTTTGAATATGCAACCATAGGCTTTCCGATTAGATATAACCTGGATGGCATTATATTTCTAAAGATTAAATTGTAACGTTATCTTCGGATAGATTTGGATTCGATTAGCAGTCGAGACATATTAATATTTTCGTTTTTGATTAAAAGGGTTTTGGATTTCACATCCTACCCATGTATAAAGCGGTTAGAAAAATCTAAAAGATTAAAGTTCTCTGGTGCGGAAATACATATAGATAAAAAATATACAGTTGCCTTGGACTGAACTGAAACGCTGAACACAAACCAATATTTTTATTTTCAACGAAATAAAAACATTTATTTTGGCAAACTCAAATGGTAGAAAAAGATTCACTTTTTCTACACTAGAGTTACAATAGGTGTGAAACTGTAATAAATAAACAAATGGACCAATACAATACATTTATAATATTAGTTTGGATGAACGTAGCTATAAAAAAAACCGGACAAGTGCGAGTCGAACTCACCCACTGAAGATT
This sequence comes from Heliconius erato x Heliconius himera, assembly GCA_013421005.1. Taxonomy (NCBI): domain Eukaryota; kingdom Metazoa; phylum Arthropoda; class Insecta; order Lepidoptera; family Nymphalidae; genus Heliconius; species Heliconius erato x Heliconius himera. The sequence goes on along the minus strand of JAATLQ010038432.1, from coordinate 85,518 downwards.
CCGTACAAGCATTGGAGCTCTCGAGCTTATTCTGAAATTCAAGCTTAACTTAGCCAGAGCTCTTTCATCTGGCTCCTCACTTGAAGTAGCGGCTTTAATACCAAATTTTGCTGCCCTTTTAAGGCTATAATTTTTTAGTACTTAACCACAATGTATAGTTTTCAGATTTCTTCCTGAGTTAGTAATATGTGTAGATGCTAGCTGTCAATAATTCTAGGTCAACCGGAACTACCCTATGAATTTTGATTCCATTTATAGTGTCAAAATACGCGGTTTTTGCGACATAAACGGCCATGTCTTTTTTAAGTATATGTAGAAATAGATTTTTTGTTAGGAAATCATGGAGCCGTAGATCTGTAAACATATATGGTTTGAATTTAAACTTGATGTCTCCAAGCGTTCCTGAGATAAAAGCTTTTGACAGACAGACGGACAGACAACGAAGTGATCTTATAAGGGTTCCTTTTATCTTTAAAAGGTACGGAACCCTAAAAAGATTTTTTTATGTGACCTATAAATACTTGAACTTACTTGAAAAGGTTTGTCTCTTCCTCTGTTTTTATTTATCACAAAAAATAAAACATATTTTCAAATATTGTATTATAATATACTTAAATATAACCAGGATTTTATATTTCTAAATTAAATTTTTGCCTTTGTATCTGTTGGTAGTGGCGTTAATTGCAATCTATCGAGCTATCACCGAGCTCGTTATAATTACTTTGAAGTGACAACAACACTACATTTGTCAAATTCTTGACGGTTCGTCAAGAATGCTAGAATATATTTTTTTCGATGTGAAGATTATTTTTGTCTATATTTGAGGTTTCGACTCTCGGTTCCTATTCACTATGCCTAAAAAACCAGACAAGCGCGAGTCTGGCTCACCCACCGAGAGTTTCGTACAAAAATTGGAGTTCTCGAGCGTTTTCTGAAATTCAAGCTTAGCTTAGCCAGAGCCCTTTCATCTGATATCTCACTTAAACTAACGGCCTTAATACCAAATTCTATCCCCCTTTTAAGGCTATTATTTTTAGGATTTTACTACAAATGTATAGTTTTGAAATGTAGATTTTTCCTGAACTAGTACTATCTGTAGATGCTATTTGCCAATTTCATAATTCTAGGTCAACTGAAATCCTATTCATTTTGATATAAATGGCCATATCTTTTCTTTAAGTAAATGTAAATCACTTTTTTTTCTGGAAATTATGAGGCCATACATCTAAGTAGGTACAGACAGACAAACAGACCGAGAGACAGACAGAAAGATAGACAAACAGACAAACATACAAGCAGACTGAAAGACAGACAGACAGACAGACGGACAGATATCTATATACTCGTATAACGTATAGATTCATTATTAACTCAAATAAGACAGCAGACAAGAGTGAAAATTATGTGGATGCAATGTCCGGCGTATAAGTACCTATATTTAAGAATGTTAATGATTTCTAACAATAAACTTGATTTTTAAGTTTGTTTCTGATTCTACTTTTATAATCACTCACACAAATGCAAAGCTCATTAAGTTTAAGCCTCGCGAACTGTATTCACTTGCCTAATTTTGGTAAATTTGTTATAAATAATACTGTTGTAGGTATAATTGGATACCATGTTATAAGACGGAAAGCCTATTTTTACGAGTACAATATATGTATGTTATGTACCCCACGACGACCTAAACAATATAATACAATCTTTATATCACCAGAATTCGGCAGAAAGTGGGGAACGGAGTGTTTTAACACTAGGTTCCCTCTGCCTACCCTGCTGTGTGCGGGATACAGCGTGAAGCTATTTTTTTTTTTTATATCACCATATAAAAAATCACTTTATCCTATAAGCTAATGCAAGAGTCCAAAATCTAATTTATATTTTTTTATGTTTTCGTAAGTTAATCGCATTAAACATTTACTAATGTGAAAAATTGCTTCTAAGTATTCTTTATTCAAATTGAAATATTAAATACACAAGACTTAGTAGACAGAAGGTACCTAGCGTTAAGACACTCCGTTCTCCAATTTCCGCCAAATTCTATGAGTGCGTGTGCGTGTGAACGACTGAACTTAGCGCCGCGCTTTACAGCGGAGAAATGAGAAATAGAGATTTAAATAAATATTTAATTTCCTCGAGTGGAGAACGAATCCACAACCAGTCGCGTTCACAGTCACACACTTATGCCCCGGCGCCACGACTGGCCTGTGGCTTTCATTAGTTTAACTTTTAAATATAAGGCACGAAACTATTTTAAATAACCATACCCGAAAACTAAATTCAACTTTAAATAGGTATATTTATCTAAAGAAGCGCGTTAAGAATAGCGCCCTGTTTTATCTTCTTGCTGGAACGTTAAATTTATTCCGTCCGAAGAAAATACTTGGAAAGTCGAAAAGACTCACTTTATTTTAGGTTTAAATAAAAACCATTTATGCAATCACAATAGATCCCACACAAAAGGAAGGAAAGTGCCGTAATTTTTTTTAAATGTTCTCCGGTACATTTTATTGAAGGAAGGAAGGTGGAAATTTGAGGCCACTATGGCGCAGCAATATAGCGTCTGGCTGTAAATGCGTTGGTCGTGGGTTTAGTTCCCACTCGGGAGAACGGATTATTTTAATTTCGTCGCTTTGGTAACAAGACAATTCGTGGCGTTGAGTTCCGCCACTCAATAAGCAAAGCCTCTAGAATTAGGGAACGGACGTGTACTAATAGGAATAGAGTGTCATATCACCAGGTTCCTATAATAGATTCCCTCTGCCTGTCTTGCTGTGAGCTATGGGATATACCTACAGCGTGAATCTAAAAAATAAAACAATAAGATTTTAATTTTCGCAATTTTTACACATTTTCTGTGAAACATAATGATATTTGGTTTGAAATTTTCATTTCAAATATTTTTACCATTTCGGTATCTTTCAGTAGCAAAATTGTAATAATAAAACTATGTATATTTCTTCTAAAATAACTTTGCTATGATTATTATTCATATATTCAATTATACTATATAATGTTCTATACAAACAGGAATATATAATATATATGTAAGATAATATTATGTAAATTTTGTACCGAACTACGTATGTAGGCCGTCGTGGTTCAGCGGCACATCGTCTGACTATAATCGCGATGGTAGAAGGTTCGATTTACACTCTTGTGAATAATTCCTGTAGGTACTGTAGTCAAATTGATTTAATTGATTAATTTTGTGTTGTAGGTAATGTGACCAGTAACTTGCGTTAACTTTATTTGATAAACTTCACCTGGGGGCCTAGTGTTAAAACATTTAGCTCTCATTACGACATTTCCGTTCCCCATTGGAGAATAGGCTGATTTATCTCGCAACGCTCCGTTAAACCTCGTTGTTCACCAGAGCGAAGAAAAATGAAAATATTAAATATTTCATTTCCTCGAGTGGGAATCGAACTCACAACCTGTAGCACTTACAGTAGCACGTGCTGCGACTGCCCTTTACTAAGAGTTCACATAATTTATATAGAGAATATAGCAAAAGTGTACCAGATGCAGCTTTATATAGCCTGTCACGGAGGACATCTATCGATCCGATTCGTTTTGCTGTGGTCAAAGGTCGGGCAAATCGCTACAAATGTTCAATATTTCAATCTAGATTTTCCAGGGCTCTTTGATGGCATGTCATTCTGGATAGGTTGCTTTGAATAGTCGTCTAATGTGGGAACTATTATATATATTTGAGCACACATTTATATATCGGCAAGTTCTGTCAACTTATTATACGATTTTTGAGAGATTTAATAAAATCTGTAAGCACAACCGGTTCATTCCTTACTCCAAAAATGGAATTATTTTTATTTCGCTCTAATACCAAGACAAAGTACGGCGTTGAGTTGCGCCACTCAACCCTCTATGTCTAAAAAATTGGGTGGAAACAAGGGGAGTGACGGTCTTAACTTTAAATTTAGTCTGCCTATAATGCTATACGTCAGTTACATTGACACTGTTTAAAATGTGCTTATTTTGAGTAAACAAACAAACAAACTCAGGGTCATCTTATAATCATATCACCTTCTAATAGATGAAATTATTAAGACCTGTTCCCTATATGCTGAATTTTCAAAATATTGTATATTAAATGGCGGTACTCAACTCCGTACATTGTTTACAGACAGGGAAAACGATAATAATGTGAAGATGAATCACTTAATTGGGGATCAAACCCACAACCATCGCATTTACAGGGAGAAGCTGTCCCACTGGGCCAGGACGCGACGATCTCAATCATGAAATATCCTCGTGTAAAATATGATATTTTAACAATAACCTATTTACATTCATATCAGATTAATCCAGCTCGAAGTTCGGCAACTATTTTGTTTCGTGCCTCGAATTTTAAATACATTTTCGAGATCCGACCATTAGCATTGTTTAAACTTGTAATTTATATAGTTTTTTCTTTTTATTTATTTGCAAACATTTATTTTTCACTTCACGCTCCATCTCTCAGGGAACCCAGTGTTAAAACAATTCCCTACTTTCAGCCCATTTTCAAGACATTACGTATTGAATTTCGGAACTCAACGCCGCGCTTGTTCCCAGGAGAGTTGACTGTGAGAATCGAACCTACTACCGCCAAGTTCAATGTCACTCTCATGTGAATCTGCGCCACGATGGCTTCGATTGACTTGTTTTTTTTAATAATTTACAATGAAAATTATGATAGAAGATTGTTTATATAAAATTTTACTTATAAATTCCTATTGAATATTCATTATTAGGCTATATTATACGGGAAGTAACGCCGGTAGCGGTCCATGAATAATTCAAATGCCAATACTGAGATATTACAGGTGGAATCTAGAACGGAATCTTGTTTGGTCACTTATTAGGTCACTAGTTCGATTTACCTTACATTTTGTCGAGATTTTCGAAATAGTATCGCAATTGAGGTCATAATAGCTGAAAATTTTGAACTGTATTTATACAAGGCATTTAATTAAAGCCTAACTAGGTTTCTGTTTATGTAGTTTTTTTCACGTTGTATCCCGAACACAGCAGAGAAACTAGAGTTGATACACTCCGTTGCCATTGAGACATTTCATTTCTCTACTTTCCACCGTATTTTTGAGGCATTGCGTGCTAAGAAGCGGAACTTTTAAGTTATTTTAAGTTTAAATAGTTATCTTTGTCAAATGTCCAAAAAATATGAATACAAACGTTACATTTAAAGATTTTGTATACTGAATGGTGGAACTTACACCCGTTTTTTGTTTTACCCCCTCAGGGAAATAAAAATAATTTAAATACCTATACATTAATTGCAAGGAGCGATATCGTACTCGCGTGTCGCGTGACATCGCGTAGTAGTATAGTAAAACGTGGTCCGACTGAGTTTGTTTGTTTGACCGCGCTAACCTCAGGAGCTATTGGTTGAAATTGAAAAATTGTTTGCGTGTTGTATAGTCAGTTTATCGAGGAAAAGCTATGTTACATCACGTTAATAGTTTCGATGTAACTCGCGATACCAACGCGACCAGCTTCACACAGCAGGGTAGGCAGAGGGAACTAGTGTTAAGACACTCCGTTCCCCACTTTCTGCCGAATTCTGGAGGCATTGCGTGTTGAGTGGCAGAACTCTACGCCGCGCTTAACCTCGCCACCAGAGCGAAGAAATAGAAATATAAATTTAAGTAAATATTTCATCTCCTCGAGTGTGGATCGAACCTACAACCAGTCGGTTTAACAGTCACACCTCGTGCCGCTGCGCCACGACTGGCTTCCTGGAAATTTTAAAATGTACAAAAAAAAATAGACTAACATTTGCAATGTAGTCTAACCCAATCACTACTAAAAGTTAAGGGCTAAAGGGGTTTTGAAGGTCAACATTCAAGTGAGAAAACTCATCAAAATCTTCCAGCTATTTTAGGCTTATCAAGACTATCTGAGTTTTGAAAGAGCTGGCCTCGTGGAATATTTAAAATGCCGCTAGCTGTTAGTAATCTAAGGGCGGGTCAAGTGCGTGTACCAAATAGCCGGGCACAGACTACATGGTTAGCTTAGCGTTAAAAAACATATTAAATCAGCTTCACGCTGTATCCCGCGCAAGCTAGTGAAGCTAGTAGTCGTCGCGAAGCTAGTGTTAAGACACTCCATTCTCCACTTTCCGCCGGGTTCTGGAGGCATTGCGTGGCGGAACTCAACACCGCGCTTTGCCTCGATACCAAAGTGAAGAAATGAAAACATAAATGTAAATAAATATTTAGTTTTGTCACAGTCACATTTTGTGCTCCTGCGCCACGAGTGGCCTCAAACTTAACTGTGTTAAGAATAATTTGATTTTAGTGTTATTTGTTATGCCATGCTGGTTTTTTCACTCAAATGGAAATAATAATTAGTTATGTATGACATATGACACAGTCTAAGTGCCCGTGCTAACTCTATACTTTCTGAAGTTAATACGCGCGTGACAGGCGAAGTGAACCTAGTGTCAAAACACTCTGTGTTTTTAAATGAAACTCTTTACGAGATTTATTGCGTATATTTAGTATTGGAAACTCTTTTGGAAACTCTATTTTTTATTATCGAAAATTAATGATCTTTAGTACCTACTTTGTTCCTTATTTCCCGCACGAATTCAATATACTGTGTAATAAATTACAACTCCCGAACGAGATCGAACCTACAGCCGTTGAGTTTGCATCTAGTCGACGTCACATTTAAATATTAAAAAATAATTTTATTTTTTTAATCTCAACTTTTATCTCATTCACACTTCGTTCTCTTCTTCTTTCGTTTTCGAGATGTTGTGTGTTGAATTACGAAACTCAACATATTACATTTCCTTGTTACCAGAACAAGGAAATTAAATTAAATGAAGTAACTACCTAAAAGAGCAAATTTATCGTTTGGTTTAACCCTTTTTTTAAAAAAAAAACTCCACAACTAGGTAAGTATGTCACCAAAATAAAACTAGCGCCAAGTAGCTAATTTTCATATTTTACTTTACCCGTGAGTGAGTTCTGTATTAAAACGCGAAATTCTATTTGAAAAAAGAATATTTTAATTTTGTTCAGCTTCACGCTGTATCCCGCACATGGCAGGATAGGCAGGATGAAAGTGTTAAAACACTTCGATCCCATTAGGACAATTCTGTTTCCCACATTCTGCCGAATTTTCGAGGACATCAAAATATTAGATATCTTATTCAGCCAAGTAAGAATCGAACCCTCAAATGACGGCCTCAATTTTAAATTAGAATAAAACTGAATCCATAACCATTTCTTTTACAATTTTCTACATCTGATACCTAAAACTATTCAAAATCAACTAAGTTTTAGTACAAAGTTTATTCGACATCACATGTTACAGCGGCGGCTATTCTGGAACACTACACGCATGAGGTCGTAGCCCAGCTGTTGCATAGACTGTAATTTACTTTAAAATTGGGTCATATAATTTTCCGCTAACATATGACTAAGTATAACCTCGTATGGGTAATAAGAGTTATTTTTTATAACTACGGGACTCGCCGTTCGATGTAGGTTTTTTATTTTCTTCTATTATATAGTGATTGGTCACTACCGTTTTTTAGCCTTACCCTGAGTTTTGTTTCCCACAGATAGCTGGGTAGACAGATTTCAACTATTATGTTTTATAATTTTCCTATAGTCGGCGGAACCCAACGCCGCGTTTTGTATTTTTTCCAAAGCGAGGATTAGATTTCCTTACCCCGATATTTCATCACCGAGATATTTCATCACCCCGATTCAGAATCGAATTTACAACCTTCGCGTTTAAAATGAGAAGCTGTGCCACGACTGTCTCATAACTATAACGCACAGACAGAAATCCAATTACCCAAAGTACTACTACGAAACAACTTATTCCAAGGAAGGATCTGCAAGAAATTTCACAAATTTTGACACTTTCTGTCGACCCAGTTCTCTATTTGCATTTCAAACTCGCATCTTCAAAATTACTGCCCAAGTTTCTGGTAGAAATTCGTTGGAAAATAGCCTTTATATTTAGAACAGTAAGGTCCATATGAATATAATACGAATAATCTGCGGAACCATAGCGCTGACAAAATTTGTGGATACAGAAACTTTTGAATTAAGTACATGTTAGTGAGATGTTTATATTATCATATGAAATGTATAGAAATGTACAGTCATTTAAATATAACTTCTTTGAGTTTGTGTAAGCATTTTTTTTTATATTTTCGTGGACATCTTGCATTAACAGAGGAAAAATAGTAATTTATCACCTATTTTTTTTTATTTTGATCCTTATATTATAGAAATATGTATAGATTGTAACAAATTTTTAGGTTGGCCAGATTTTGCTGAGAACGTAAAAAAATTGCTTCGGTCGTAAAATTTTTTCTATACAAATATAAAGACTTAATAACTTTTTACTAACCACGAAAAGCAAAAATGTGATATTAAAAAATATCTAAATATACTTTAATTTCTAAAAGATGCACTTTATAAAGGCATTCTGAAAGCAATTCTAAAATGATTTCATTCAGCATCCATTTACAGTACTACAGTTATATAATAAGGCAGAAATTCTCTACTGTTCATCTAGAAATTTCATATAATTGAGGCTTCAGTTAATTAGATTTGTTCTCGTAAGTTTAATCACCAAAAAAGAAAATGTATAAAAAATATAATGTAGCGGGATTTGAACCCGCACATCTTGAAACTGGTTAAGCGCTCAAAATATAATGCATGGCTTAGTTAGCTGCGTTGAAAGTCTTATAATAAAATATCTTATAAGTCTTATAATGCAGTAATTCGCACTCTATATATCCAAACGGTAATTTATTAAGAATTGATTTTATTATGTATTTTTTTTATAGAAATGCGATTAATGCATTAGGTTTATTCCCTTTTTTCCCACATATCACGTTAAGCAGTGGGAATCTAGTGTTCAGAGTTAAGTCACTCCGTTCCCTTTGCACCATCCACCTCTTGAGATATTTTGTGTTGGCGAGGTTATGATAATATATGCGAAAATCACCCCCACTTTGCCACGACAGCCTTGGGGTCTGGTAAACTTCACTTCATGATTAATAGAATTATTGAAGAATCAGTTCTGTCAGTATAATGAGAATATAATATGACGTACTTTCTCAAGCTTGGTCTTGATATTAGCGTGGGTTTTTATTGCACATCTTCGTGGGAACGTGGTAAAAAATTGGTTGTTACGTGATGATTCTACATAAGCTGTGCTACTTTCCAATATAAAGAATAATTGAATAATTATAGAATTTTTTCCTGTAATGGTAGACGAAGAGTAGCACTAAGGCGCACTGTTCCTAAATTTACGCATATTCCGAGACTTTGGATGTTTAGTGTTTACTTTGCCCCGTTACCTATTATTTATTAAATATTTCAGTCCCTCGAGTGGGAATCGAACCCATAATCGTCACATCGCGCAAGCAGTCATACGCTTGTGCCTCTGCACCACTTTACATTATATTTGAATATAGAAGGAATCACGGCTGGTATATATTAGGCTGGTATATGGTAGACTTTACCATTTTGTGTAACAGAGTTTGAACACACGTCCATCGTCTCAAGTTAAACATATTTCAATTGCACCATAATTGTAACTGTTTCATAGCAACAACTTCACGCTTTTCCCGCAAAGCAGGGAGTGAAAAGGGGGATCGCAGTGCTAATATATACTTTTCCCCAATTACGTGTTACGTGGACTTAAACCAGAGCGAGGAAATGAAATAGAAAAATAAATTTAACTAAACCTCTGAGTGGACGTCGAACCAACAACCATCGAGATTAAAACATAAATTATTTCATAATAAGGTGTAATATATCATACGTATATAATATAAACATATACTGTATCTTATTATCCATTATAATGAAACTAATTACATCTACGAACAGAATTAATTAATTCATTATGTAATTGTAATAAAACAAAACAATAATTAATAAAATATATATGGCAAATATAATATTGTTACTGAATTTTTTTAAACATATTGGAATTATATTTTCATAAGTATGGAACACTCCGTTCTCTACGTACTATCCAATTTTTGAGACATTACGTGTTGAGTGACGCAATGTCTTGAAAATTTTGCGGAGGTAAGTCGACTAGGTTCTGTCTGTCTACTTCGCTGTACAAGGAATACAGTTTGAAGCTGATATGCAGCTTAGATACGTTCAATAGTTAGGCCAGGCTTCAGAATCCAAAAAAAATGTATCGTTTGTCAAAATGATGAAAAGGTGATATGCAACTAAAACAATGTATTTAGAGGATATAAACAAAAGTTGAGGAGAACATAGTAATAAATATAGAGAAATTCATATTAAGCATACTATAAGAAAGTTTATTACCATCATTATGATTCCATTAATATATATTTTTTATAGCCGCTTCCGCTATAAGGTAGGGTGCGAAGAGGGCAGAGGGAACTTAATATTAAGACACTCCGTTCCCTGTTCTCCGCCGACTTCTCGAGGTATATAGCATGTTGAGTGGCGGAACATACGAAATACGACGAAAATGAAAAAAATAAATATTTAATTTCCCTGAGTGGGAATCAAACAAACGAACCTACGACCGACCTAACGACTACTTACAAATAAGTTTGTGCTACTGCACAGTGACTGACTCAAATTTTATATGAGCTCAATATAATTTTGATAATTTTAAATCAACTTAAAAAAAATCTTTGCTGTCTTAAACAAATACATACATATATTGAAAAATATTTCATACTTTTCATTGAACTTTGTAAAGTAGAGGCAGAGCAATGGCAGCTCAACGCCTACCACTGCTCTGCCTCTCCTTTTTTTAACTGTAGACTAATGCGTTTGGCCCTCATAGTGACTAAGGTTGCATTGGGAACAAGGTGCGGGACTCGAACCTAGGCTTGTAGCCATGGATCAAGCTGTTATATATATATATGTTTTCTTTTACAGTAACTTTATATAAATTTTCTTTTCCTGTAATAAATAATGAATCCTTTTAAAATGTAGTATTAATTAATATTTACAAAATTCTCTTTACCTTTTTATAGGCACAAAGAGTGAAACGTCAAAGGTTTTTGTAGAATTCCCATTATAAATTAAAAATTGAATAGAATTCGTACTAATGTTTGTATTTATATAATACAGCCGTCTTCGGCCGTCGTTTTGTAGAGGAAGGTAGGTAGGAAGAGCAACAGCATCTGACTGCAAATGCGACAGGTTGTGGGTTCGATTCGGTTCGACCACTCGAGGAAATGAAATATTTAATATTTTCGGCGTTGTGTGATCGAGTTAACTTGAGTCACACTCAACACGTAATGTCTCGAAAGATGCAGTGCGAGGGCAACAGAGTGTTCCAGCACTCTGCCTGCACTGCACTAGATGCCCACTGCCTACCCTGCTATCCCCGTAAAAGTATGTAGGTTATTTTTAAGGATTTTTTCTTATGGTTTATCTTATTTAAGGAATGTATCAGAATTATTGTATTTCTATTTTAATACACGTTTTTATTTGAATTCATTGAAGTTGTTCAAACAGTATACGATATAACAATACTTAATGTTTATGTTTCTAAGTAGTTTATACGATATATAATATGTTGAATAATAAATAACATAAAAAGAACAGTTGCTGGATAAAATCGGGTTATATTAATAGTGTAAATATAAAAAAAAAAAACTGTATCCACTAACCTGGTTTAATGCAGGACATCCCGCACGCTCCGTCGCATAAACACTTTTTCTTTTTGCTCTTACAGTCTTCGTCCGATGAGCATTTGCGGAGACATTTTTGACCCTAAAACAAAATTTATGTGAAGTAACGAATATAATTTTTTTTGCCGAATTCTGGAGGCATTGCGTATTGATTTGCGAAACTTAACCCATTTAATTTCAATCTGTATCCCGCAAAGTAGACAGAGGGAACCTAGAGCCAAGATAACTTCCATTTTCCACCCAATTTTCAAGACATTGCGTAATGAATGTAAGAAAATGAAAACAATTCGTTCCTTAAGTGAGAATTGAACTCACACCCGCAACGTTAACAATAAGGTGTTGTGCCGCTGCGTCTAATTGAAATAATAATATTATGATTTGGATACTCTTTTCATTTCTTACTACAAGGAAGGAACAGTTTTTTTAAACATTTTTAAAGGGTTATTTCACAATTAAGAAAGAAAAATATTTTTTCATTTGTATGCTTTTTTTTTAAAAAAAGCAAAAAAGCATAAATAATCATACTTACAAGTAGCGTGGCTTGCTCCTCATCTCTAGGACACTGTGCTGATGGAGAATTCCGAGGATTCTTATAAATCCTTCCGTCATCGTCGGCGTCTGCGCGGCTTGGAGTGGTTTCTTCTTCATCCTCGTCCTCCTCAGTTGTGGGACTCGGGAGAGATGAAACTGTGGAAAGAATATATTATTATTATTTTTTATTTTTATGAGAAAGTTGTGGGTTAGCCTCTGACTGTGAACGAGACGGTTGTGGGCTTGATTTAATACTTATGATTATAATTTATATTATTTTCGTTTTCTCGCTCTGGTAGAGGAAGAGCTGCGTTTGATTCCGCTGCTCAACGCTCAATGTCTTGAAAGTTGGCTAGAAAGGAATGAAGTGTTTTAACACAAGTTTCCCTCTGTACCCTAGTATGAGGATAAAAGTTCGAAGCTGATTTGTTAATTATTCTCGTATTATACTCTATTTGTTGCGTTTTCTTTTATTGTAATAAATAAATTTTTACACAGATAATCTTTACGTTTTTTATAAAAAATTGAAACCAGATAATCGGATTCGCATATCGAGGGTTTCGTAACAATTGTGTGATACAGTCAGGTCAAGAGAAAATATAACTTATTTTCCTCTATAAGCTTACAAAATTACATTTGCAAGCGTGTGCACTGGTTTTGTATGAGATTAAGTACATATATAAGTTTGTACAGATTTTTTTTGTAATATATCTAATAAATCAGAACAGAAATCGAACCTACACTATCTTACTAACCAAAAACCAACCTCTAGACCATAAGTACTACAATAATATAACGGCTAAAATACATCGACAATAGAATATTGTTTCTCATATTTCTAAGGACTGTGTTCCAAACATCTTGAATCATTCTCATTTGTGTTAATGTTCCTTTTATTAGCTACACGATAGATTTTCTAAGAAATTACTTTGAGTGCTTCTATATTATATGTAACTAGTGGGCGCGCGCAGCTTCGCCTTCTTTTTACCTAAGTTATGTTTTTTAAAACTCTGTTAAATGAACTGATGTCAGTTAATAATTTAATTTACTGCTTCAAAAACAGCCTTAAATGTTAAATTATTGATTTATGTAAGGATTCATAATATTCTTTGTAAAATAACTGTAATTATTACTCCTGTACAGTTTTAAATTAGTTACATATATTATTAGCTAAATGTACAATTGGTAAATATGTAGTTATTACAGAGTACACATAGAAAGGATGTTTTTAGACATTTTTATATAGATTTATTTAAATGAATGAACGAACCAAAAAATCGATATATTTACCTGATATTTCTTTGAAGATCAAATCGTTCTTTATCTCTGTGTTGAACTAATTACGACTTAAACTTATTAACTGTTATGATTTATGAAGGTAATCTCCACTGACAATTCAATTTTGTTTACTTTATTGTATAAAATATTGTATAATAGTGCTTTAAAAATATATATTTTTATCAACAGCCATATAACCAAAACGTCTAGAATGTCCTTCTTTAGCCAGGAATCTTACCAGCGCGATTGCTATATAACATTTGCAGGCAAACTTATGTCTTGAGTTCATTCAAAAGCCGATAACTTTTTTTAATGAACCGATTTTTAATTGTTAAGTTGAGTTAAAACAAAGCTATTGGTCACAAGACATATGTAATCTTTTAAGTAAATCGGTTCAGTACTTTCAGAGACATATCGACAGACAGACAGACAGACAAGAAATAAAAAAAAAAAATTGCTTTCTATTATTCTTTTTAAGCGTCCCTATATCCATTTCAGTCAAAATTACTAAATGTACAGACAATTTTTTTTTACTGTCTTATTATATATAGAGATTACTTTTTATTAGAAACTTCGCCTGTGTTATAGAATAGAATAGAAGTAACACATGATAAATTCTATGTGCAAGAGATAACTGTAGATACAGTGTGACACATTGAAACGTGTAACGTGATGTAATATAACTTATAATAATATAATATAGTCCGTTTAAAAAGAAAGGCTGTAATTACATATAGAAAAACACAAAAAACAAAACACACAAATGCAATCAGATTTTTTGGGATTAGTACGTTCAACCAAATTAACTTCTTTTTTTATAGCTTCACGCTGTATCCCGCACATAACAGGATAGGCAGAGGGGATGTGGGAGCTTAGAGTTAAAGTACTCCATTAAGACATGTCTGTTCCCCTGTTTTCGCCGGAGTGACGGAACTCAACGCGGTGCTTTGTCTTGTTACTAGACGGAAAAAAAAGTTTCACATAGAAGTATAGTAGCATAGATTCATAACAACACTTTAAAATATTCGGGTTCGATTCCTACTCGGAGGAGGAAGTTGAATTCCGTCACTCAAGAATAAGTGTCTCGAATGCGGGCGATAGAGAACAGAGTATCTCAACACTAGGCCTTCCTCGACCTACATTTACTATATGCGGAAACAAGGGAAAAGGACAAAAAAAATATATTATTTTCCTTGCTATCACAGTAATGGAGGCATAATATAGACGGATAGCTTTTTAAAGTACACGCTGTATTCCGTGTAAGGCAGTGTAGGCAGAGTGAACCCAATAATAAGAAACTCTGTTCTCGCTTCCCGATCAATTTTCTAGACATTGCATGTTGAATGGCGGAACTTAACGCCACACTTGGTCTTGTTACCATTGCGAAGAAATGATAAAACATTTTTACCCTAGTCAGAATCGACCCCACAACCGCCGTGGCTATAATTCATATAAATCATTCAGAAGCGAGTTGATTTCTGCATATAATTTATGTTTCAACATTAAAATATTTACTTACAACACTATGAATTGGTTTGAATATAAACTTTACAATACAAATATGAGTGTATTGTGAGCTTTAAATAATTAGCTTTGATAAATACCCTGTCATACAATGTTGATTTTGTAATGGTTCATAAATCAATATTTCGATTGGAAAAATGAACACTATTAAATTATATAGAGGCTATCGTGGCACAGTGGCACACATCAGCATCTGATTAAAAGAGTTCAATTCCCACTCGACGTAATGAATTTTCATTTCCTCGTTCTGGTAACACGACAAATGGCGTTGAAATCCGCCACTTCACTTGCAATGTCTCGAAACCTGGGCGGTGAGTGGGGGCCAGAATATCAAGTAACACTGGGTTCCTTTTGCCTACCCTGGTAGGTATATGAAAGATACAACGTCAAGACAAAAAAAAATAAAAAAAAATAATAATAATCATAATAATAATAAATTTAAATCAACTTCAATAAATTATTCAACTTTCACATTTAGAACTTAAGTAAATAAATGTAGATATTTATATGCCAATACCACACTTTTCCCGGTAGTGACGTCACTTCCGTCAGTTGTTTCTTCATCTCAGCTATTAAATTACTTTCCTCTACTACGATTACTGAGTAAGTAAGATAAGCTATAAAAGTTCGAACGGAAGTGGTTTTTCTGTAAGTTTTACAAATAAGTCTTTCTTATACGGATTACTTTTCAAACTATTCTCATAGGTCAGCTTCACGGTGTATCCCGTATATAGCATGGTAGGTAGAGGGAACCCAGTGTTAAGGTACTCCGTTCCCTTTTCGATTGAGTAGCGAAAATCAACGCCGGCCTATTGCCTTAGTGCGAGAGCGAAGAAATGAAAATATTAAGAAATAATTATTTATTCTCCGAGTAGGAATACCACCAACAACCGTCGCGTTACAGTCACACCCTTGTGCTCCTGCCAATTGTGACATTCAATTGTAGTATATTAAATATAGCATTTATACAACCCAAAACGATAACTGAAAATGATTGAATACTATTTATTTAGAAAACGTATAAAAATTTGAACGTAGCGGGACTCGAACTCGCGCCTTCTGGAAACCGACCAGGCGCTCTGACCACTGAGGCATACGTCGTGAGAACGAACAATAAATGTTTGATTTTAAATAATATTAATTATTGTGCAATCCGCTATACTGTTATTTGTGGAAGTAAATGGAAGCAAAGCCGCAGGAAAAAGCAAGTCATTTATAAATCTGAAGCAGAGTCTCTCAAATCTAAACTTAATTATGAAATGTAAAAACGTCAAAGTCTTTCGAAATTCCCTTTACAGTAAAATAGGCTCGGTCCGATACGATAATCCACTTGTCTATTGGTACTCGGTAGAGCCTTGACCCAAAAACCGGTAAATATGCCAGCCGATTACGGCTGAAGTCCAAAAGTATGTGCAATTTGTTTTTGTTTTTTAATGAAGTTTGATTTATTTGAGGCTTTTGTGGCTCAGTGGCACAAGCGTGTCAGTGTGACGTGACGGTTGTGGTTTCGATTCCCTCCCTGAAAAATTAATTATGTTCACTTCCGTTCCCCACTTTTTGCTGAACTCTTGAGGCATTGTGTGTTGAGTGTCGTAGCTAAACGCCGTGCTTTGCTTCGTTACCGTAGCGAGAAAATGAATATATTAAATATTTCATTTCTCCGAGAGAGAATCGAACCCACAAGCGTTTCATTTATGCACAATTGTGCCACTGTACTACGACGACGTCTATAATATAATCTATAACATTAAAAATTTAAAAAAATAATTTGAAAAATTAGGTAAAGTATACCAAATTAACTTTTCAGTAAAATATTAAGCGAGGTTGAGTTGAGTGTTGTAAGAGGTGATTTTAGCACCGAGTGCTATAAAAAATTCAAGTCCTTAGCAATTAGTGTGAATTTTTTATTTGTGTAGGTAACATACGCAGGATTTTAATTGTATAGAATAGAGTAGGCCAGTGAGGCCAGTCGTGGCGCAGCGACACAATGTGTGACTGTAAAACTTAAATTTATATTTCCATTTCTTAGCTCTGGTGTCGAGGCAAAGCGCGGCGTTGAGTTCTGCCACTCAACACGCAATTCCACCAGAATTCCGCAGAAAATGGGCAACGAAGTGTCTTAACACTAGGTTCCCTCTGCCTACCTTGCTGTGCTTGCGGGATACAGCGTGAAGCTGATTCATTTATTTCTTTATTTCTAGTAGAGGGTTAGTCGTGGTGCAGAACATAAATTCAAAAGACAGTTGACAGAAAGATACTGTTCGTGCAAAATTACGTTTGTTTGCAGTGCACGAAAAAAGTATGGTTTATGTTCCTATATTTCTTTTTCTTAATTATATTAGATGTAAGTTAGAAATACATTTTTTTGTTATTCTGAAAAAAATATTTTTGGAGTTTTGTTTTTTTAAATTGAACAGTCAATTTTTTTCCAAATTCTACTCAAATATTTTATTGTAGTGTTAAATTTGTCAAATATTTAATAAAGTTGATTTTATTTTTATATTTTTTTTTTCTTGAAACAATTTACTTTTCATAATTACGCAACGAAACATATGGAACTCATATCTTTTTGCTAAAAATCGATATTATATAAGCGGTCTCTTTGGCCTCACGTCAGTACTAACGTCTCAAAGTTGCACGTCGGTGTTTATTAAAGGTTAAATTTATTTTTCGAGGTTCGAGGTAAAACGCGGCGTTGAATTCCGCCACTTAATAGGCACAAAGTGTGTCTGTGAAAGTGTCTGCGTCTCGCTCTGGTGAAGAGGCAAAGCGCGGCGTTGAATTGCGCCACTCAACACGCAATGCATCCAGAACTCGGAGGAAATTGAAACGGAGTGTCTTAACACTAGGTTCCTTCTGCCTTCCCTGCTGTATGCGGGATAGAACGTAAAGTATTTAATTTTTGTTTTTTTAAGTATATTTCCCCTGAGTGAGAATCGAACCCACACGTGTACAGGCAGATGCTATGCCGTTGCACCACGACCTTCTGTTTTTTATTATTTACGCAACCGAAATTATTATTTATTTTATATTTTTTATAATACACACAACGTCGTCGTCGCCTTCGTCCACAACTTTGTTATAGTACATATTTACAAAATAATTTTTCCCCCGAAAATGGGAAACACTAAATTCCTTCCCCTGCCCTTGTACATGCGGGATACATTGTGAAGCTGAGAAAAATAGTAACCCAATTTAAATTCAAATTAACATAAATCATTTGATGTTCCACAACGAAGTCTAAACGAGTTCGACCTTGGCCGCGATGACTTTTTAGATGTAGGTTGTTGTAGAAGTCTAACGCTTGGTTTAGCTCTTTGGAAAGCTCTTGAAAATTATGTCGTTTAGCATTTAATTGAAGTTACATATGAATTTACTAAGCTTGAGTTATTTTTCATAGAAAATGGTGTAAAGTTTCTGTAATATTCTTATGCGAAAAAAATCCAGTTATCCGGTTAAGACATTCCGTCCCAATATTCACTAGAAATCTTACATGTTGAGTGGCAGAACTTAACGCTGCGCTCTGACTGGTTACAAGAGCGAAGATATGAAAATAATTTCTTAACTCAAATGGAAATTGAACCCATAATCTTCGCGTTTATAGTCAGACTCTGTTTTGATTAGTGATAACGGCCTCTAAATAGTGATTCCGGAATATTTCTTTTTTTTTATGAATATTGTGTTCTGTAGGGGCAGAGCTATTCAAGTGTCGTAGATTTTTAACCCATAAAAACCAAATTCACTGAAGATCATATAGAAGCTCATAATCATAGCGCAGTACGTTATCTAATTAAAATTTTTGCACAGACAAAACACGGCGTTAGGTTCCGGCACTGAACTCGTTATACCTCTAAAAGGAGCTGATATTTCAATACTTTTATGCGTACGCTGTTATACAAATAAAACCGTGAAACAATTTAAAAACAAATAACTCTTTAATACTTACTATTACTTATACTTCTTACTTCTAAAGATACTTGCTTTAATAAATGTTATATACATCTAAAACAAGAGACTACAATTTAAATAGAGTTCGTTCGTTTAATTTTAACAACGAAGGCAGTAAAAGCGGAACGGCGACATAACCATAGTAATAATGTAAGCTCAGATGTAGATGATATTGACCCTTAGTGTCGTAGCGAGACTGTCACTTTGTGCATATAATATAGTGCAAGAGTTAAATGTGGTGATTAACCCGGTTCTGGTTCAGTGGTGAAGTATTTTTATCTCGGACCTGGCAGAGTGGGCAGCGGGATCTAATGTTTTTTTTATGGAAAAGATAAGGGAAACGAGCGTACGGGTCACCTGATGGTAAGTGATCATCGCCGCCCACGACTCCGTGTAATACCAGTAACGCCCACGACTTCGTGTAATACCAGAGGAACTACAGGCGGGTTGCCAGCCTTTTTTTAAGGTACCCATATCGTATTGACCTGGAAACACACTGCATTCCCATTGAGACACTTCTTTCGTTTCCCACTTCAGCGGAATTCAATTCCGTACTCTGCCTCTTTACCAGAGCGAGGAAATAAAAAATATTAAATATTACATTATACTTATTTTCCTCGGGTAGGAATCGAACCCACAACCTGTCACGTATTAATTAAAATTCCCACATTTGGATCCCTGTGCCACGACTGGCCTCTACTCTAGTTATAATAACAACGTGAATAAATTTTAAGTTGATATAAATCCGAGTAACTCCATGTGAGTTGTTTAATTTGAACATCGGATATGAGAGCGATAACTCAATTTTAACATTCAGTATAATGAAGTGGCTTAAAGTGGAATACTGAAATAATTTACTGTGTGTACTATTGTGTTATCATATAGTTTTTGTTTGTGGCTTTGCTTGTCGGGATTTTTTATATCTTTGACCTCATTTTTGCCTTTTGCGTTGAGGCCGTCGAGGCGCAGTGGCACACGAGTGTGACAGTAGCGCGACGGTTGTGGGTTCAATCCCCAGTCTTATTTCTTAATATTTCCATTTTTTTGGTCTGGTACCGTTTGGGCGGAAAGTGGTTAACGAGAGTGTTTTAACAATAGGTTCCCTCTGCCTACTATGCTGTATGCGGATACAGCGTGAAGCTGATTTATTTTTCCATTTTTATTTTACGTACTTATGACATAACTATCACTCTACTGTCTCTAACACTTAAATGATATATAATGAAAAAATAAATAAAAGTAATATAATGAAAAAATAAATAAAATAAAAAATAAATAATGTATTTTAGATAAATCTTGAGGTCATCTTGACTTATTCGAACCATGACAATGGTAGCGCAATAGTTGTAGGTTCGATTATTACCCAAAGCAATGACACATTATCATTTCCTCACTCTGGTTAGTAGCGTTGAGATTCGAGACTCAATACACGCCGTCTTTAGTTAGGGGATTCGGGTGGGTTGCTCAGAACGCAGTGGACTTTCCTATTGTTTGTGTAATTTTATGTCCTACACTAGATTCTCTCTGCCAATCCGGCTGCTGGATACTTTAAACTAGTCAAATTTGAACCTGCTAATATTATCAGAAACGCCATATTTATTAAATTCGTAAGCAATTAAAATGCTTTTCTATTATTCCATTTTAAAACATATTTTTTAACATAATAAATACCATATGATATGAGAATTTGTGAATATATAGACATTTTGTGTTATAGTTGAAAATACACAGTAATTTATCTCTCTCCTAACAATTTATTTATTTTAACTGTATTTTATCGAAGCTTCCGTTGCTCATTTGGAATATACATATTGACTGCTTGCTCGTTGGTTATGGATTCGAAACTTATTCAAGGACTAACGGCCTCCGTGTGGCTTCGCTCGCTTCTTTTTTTAATCAATAACATTTAAGTATATTTGAGAAAAATTGGCTGGTAATTTTAGTATGGATATCTATACTGTTATTACACTTAATACATCGTAATTTAAATATATTGAATATTTTATTTGATTTTGCCCGTAAAAGTTGTAGTATTTAATCGAAAAATGTTTAATTATTTCATATCTATGTATCTATATCCTACGAGTATTAAAAGTAGGCAATATATAGCTCCATTGCCTCTTGGAAAAGGATTCAGCTGTTCCGGAGATTAGTCCAGACAAACAGACAGAAAATTGTTTTATTTTTGTTTTTGATATTGTGTAAACAAGTGTATGGACTTGAAAAAACACGAGATTGATTGAACATTGAGATTGCATAGATTAGATATATAGATTAAAATAACCCACCATACTATTTAGAATATAGAATAAGAGGGTACCCGTGTACAAATAGACAAACAGACAGACAAAAAAAAATTAAATCATAGATTCCTACCACATTACATAATTTAAGCCCAGTAACATTGTATAGAAACATTTTTTTACTATTTTATTATAATATATAGAAAAGTTATATTTAAAATAGTTTTTTTCATTTTCGGTAGTTGGCAAAGTCTGATTACGGTAACGGTCGAAGGTTCGATTATAAGTTAGGAATAAATTAATTCCTCGCTCTGGTAAAAAAATAAAGCTCGGTGTTGAGTTCCACCAATTAAGGATACAACGTCTCGAAATTTGGGCATAAATCGGGGAACGCAGTGGCACAATACTTCTTTCCTCTCCCTACACTCCTATATGTATGTAGGATACAGCAAAATCCTAAAAAAAATATTCTTTATCCGTTTGACTTCAAGAGTCATCTCCCAACCTGTTTCAAAGGAAAGCAGAGATCGGAGAGTCGTTTATCTAGAATCTCTTTGGGGTCACCTAAAAGCGAAATATTGATAAAACACTAAAATATAATCTATATTAATTATTAAACAAATACATATATAAATATAAGATAAAGCAATGAAATATAATCTATATATTGTTTGAATTTGAATTTATTATTTGTATTATAGAAAGTTGTAGTTGTATGCCAAATAAATTTATTACATGGTATAAAAAAACAATCAAGTGTAAATTGAAATAGCTCACAGAAGGTTCCGTATCAATTTCGTAGCTGTACGTCAACAGGAAATCCAACTTTTAAATTTTGTAAAGCGTCTTGGAACTTGTTGTGCAAAATTTTGGCAATATTATGTAAATGAACTTTAAAAAATATAAATTTGTAATAGAAACAATTTCTCCGACTAAATATCAAACCCACAACCATCACGTTTGTCCTCACACTGAACAACGGTGGCCTCAGTGATATATTTATTCATATACTAATTTATTGTATTGTATTATATTTGAGGCCAGTCGTGGCGCAGGGGCACAAAGTGTGACTGTAAAATCGACTAGTTGTGGATTCAATCCCCACTCGAGGAAATGAAATATTTATTTACGTTTATATTTTTATTTCTTCGCTCTGGTGTTGAGGCAAAGCGCGGCGTTGAGTTCCGCCACTCAACACTCAATGTCTCCAAAACTCGGCGGAAAGTGAGTGTCTTAACACTAGGTTCCCTCTGCCTACTCTGCTGTGTGCGGGATACAGCGTGAAGCTAACTGACTGTACCAATTTATTAACAATTTTCTTATAACATTAAAAAAAAATTAAAGGCTTTTAAATAATAAGACCCTCTCATCCACATCTCGTCGGTATCAAAGCAGCAATCATCTTAAGATCTGCCGCTGACACAAATGTTCGCTATTAATTTCCCTCTCCACTCCACTCTACTCGCGCACCCGTTTTTGTGAGGCTCTAAGCCGAGTCTAATAAGTTACTTGTGTGTAATTCAATTTGCGCTGTGTTGTTTTCATTTTGTTTTACTCTTAGAATTGATAATTTAATGTGAGTATCTTTTGATGAGACCAGATGAGGCAAGTGTGACTGCACACTGGAGTGGTTGTGGGTTCGATCCCCACTTGACGAAATTAAAATATTTATTTACATTTATATTTTTATTTTCTAGCTCTGGTGTCGTGGCAAAGAGCGGTGTTGAGTTACGCCACTCAAGACGCAATGTCTCCAAAGCTCGGCGAAAAGTGGGGAACGGAGTGTCTAAATACTACGTTCCCTCTGTCTACCCTGCTGTGTGCGGGATATTGCGAGAAGTTGGTTTAATTTTGATTTTTAATATTTTTTACACGCATATCGCAGGGCATATCGGGCATTCGGAACCTAGTGTTTAGACACTTTGTTCTCGAGACACCGCCGCCATATTTTCGAGTCTCGACGTGGCGTGTTTTTTTTAGCTTCACGCTGTATACCAGAGCAGAGTAAGCAGAGAGAACCTTATGTTAGGACACTCCGTTTTGAAGGTATTGCTTGCTAAGTGGCAGAATTCACCCCGCGCAGTGTGTTGTCACCATAGCGTAAAATTGAACATAAATAATTCCTTCAAATTGGTAATCGAACCCGCAACCGTCGTGTTTAGTCGGACGCCTAACCGCTGCGCCACACCTAACCGCGGCCTCTAAATTATATCTTCAAGTAAATACTTCAAACTTCTTCAAGTATAAACTAACAAACTAATTCCATCTAACATTTTAAGAACAAAGGAAAGTCGTAAAATAACTTTTAAATTCACCTCATAAAATAATCTCATAAAATAGGATTATTCTGATTCCGTTTTATGATTAAGGACCAACCGAACTTAACACAAAATTTTTAATACATATTTAAATGGGAAAATCTTATTATATTTTTTTTATTATTTAATTTTCTTTTGATTTCCTTTGATTTTATCTTCTCGACATTGGGCTTTCATTGTATGGGGTCGATAGAGATAAACTACTGTGAAGATATTCCGACGGACTCTAGGTAAAGCATCAAAAGTGAATAATAGCTTATTTTTTTTAATGCTGTTTTGAAGTACTAATAACTTATAAAATTTATAAAAGTTTTAAAAAAATCATAATAAAACGACCTTTTTTAATAGTTTAAAAGAATAACTCACTTTTCACTTCACTTATCTTGTTTTACCTAAAGACGATGGATGGTCCATCTCTTGCCATTCAGAACATCAGAAAATGCGTATTCAGTGACAGAATTTAACGCCGCGCTTTAGTACTAGTTAATAAGAAGAATTATTTAGCTATATTTCTTTATTTGGCGGCAAAAGTTCAAAGGGCTTAGTAATGTAATTATAGGCCTTTCTGAGAAAGCCTTCTATGCTTAGCCAACCATGGCAAGCTTCTAATACCATCTTGATATAGTATACTGTAGGCTAAGTCTTTTCAAATTTGATTTAATATCTATTATTTGCACTCCTTCAAATATTATATTAAGAGGAATATAGGAATAATAATATATATGTACATATTTATATGTTATATTAAAAATTATATTTATATTTTTTTTTGTAAAACAGTTTTGCATGAGCAACTTTTACAATTAATATTTGAAGTTCGCAATTCAACACACAATGTCTCGAAAATGGGTCAGAGAATGGGGAACGGTAACATATTTTCGTGGGCTTTTCCGCCAAAACAAGAAATAACAATAAAATATTTTCAATATTTTTTAAAGTGTAGAAAAATATTTAATAAGAAAACGTATAAAATTTTTAACGTAGGATTTGAACCCACGCAACTTTGGAAACCGTCCAAGCGCTCTTACTAAGCCATACGTTCTTATCGTGCTATGTCGAAATTCTAATATGCTGTTTACAACTTACTTAAGATGTTAACATCTCTGTAGGGAGATTTTTACAAATTTCTGCTATTCAAAGATAATTACTTAAAAGTATTGTTTGACAAGAGAATATACTATTTTATAAATATTTTTTAGATTTTTTAAAGTGTATTTCGACGTTACATTAAAATTTTAATGTTTTCTTAATAAAATATTCATTAAAACCATTTATTTCTATTTTTTATTCATAATATATTGTGCATTGTAATTTCATTACAAATTCAGTGGGGAACGGAGTGTCTTAACACTAGGTTCCCTCTGCCTACCCTGCTGTGTGCGGGATACAGCGTGAAGCTGAAAAAAAAATATCATCAGAACTGAAGTCGTAATCAAAGTTTCAGCTTAATCGGACATTGAAATTGAGCTAACAAGATGCCACACACATATACACTAACAAACAAATCAAATAGAAGCTTGTAAAAGGCGAAGGGTGAAGTCGTGAATGGAACAACAGTTGTTTAACAAAACAAACAAAAATATTTTATACCAACTCGGTTTATTTTTACAACTTCGAATATGAAAAACTGATATTGTGAACTAACAATGCAAAAACATAGTATGCTAGTAAAATATCAAAATGAATTTCTTTTATTATGTCGACACATTTTTATGAGCACAGTCAAATACTAGAAGAGTGTACTCGTTCAATTTGCTTTGGAGATTCTTTGAAATATTAGCATTTTACTTTCATCAGTTACTACCACCAAGTTTTTATATGAAATTGCAGTTTTAAAATGTAAGAATTAATTTGTTTCATAAACTTTTTTATATAAAAATTTTATGTTAAAAGCAAAAACTGATCAAGTGCGAGTTAGACCCGCGTTCAAAGAGTATATATTACCTTTATACTGTTTTTAATATATATATTTGTTGATATAGTAGCAACAGAAATATATCATCTTATGAAATTTCAACTGTCTAACTATCACAGTTCATGAGATAACGCCTGATGACAGACGGACAAATCGTCTTAGTAATATGGGTCCCACTTTACCGTTTGAAGAAATCTTAAAAAAAATGTAGGGATAATAAAATTACAAAATGACATAATTATAGTGTATTTGGATTTTACTTGATTACGGTGGTCGTAATTTTATTCATAATCAAGGAAATGTTCACCATGTAGGTATAGTGGAGTAATAAATAATATGGTTGTTCAATTTTCATTCGATGGATTGATAAAAATAAATTAATTTGATTTTTGATTTTATTTCTTATAATAAAGCGCTCTAAATGCGCGGCAAAATACCGAAGTTACTCTAATAAAAAAATGTGAGCACAGCGAGATTTAAACCTGAATTTAAAGCTGTATTGAAAGAGTACTTTCTAAATAATACAGCCAACCATACAGCAAGAATCAAATGTTCATTTCTTAGCATTTTAAGAGGAATATTCGTAGAGGAGTCCTGGAAAACTTAAAATAATTAACCCATTAAATAATAGTATCTCATTATAATAAAAAAAATGAAAAATTCAAAAAATAAAGTATTTGATTCCTTTAAAAGGTATCTCGTTGAAAAAAGGAATGATTTTTAAGTCATTTTTTTTTTCATATAAAGTACCTAACCTTTTTACCGTCATCTCCTGGCCTATACAGCTTATCACAAGAACCGCGACGTTGGAAATGATAAAGCTTTTGAACTACGTGCTTCAAATGATAAATTGTAATTTGCGAAGGAATAATCAGTATCTCCCTTATCTTCTTTGCTTGAGGGCTGTATTTCATGTTCATTGACAATATTCTGACATATTATATAGGTGAAGCCGTAGCGTTTGGCGCTCCGTTCTCTTTGACTACCCCGCAAGGGATAAAGCGTGAAGCTAAGTTAAGTTAAGTTAAGTTATATAGGTGAAGCCATCGTGACCCAGTGGCAAAAATTTCCACTATAATTGTTGTCCCAAAAATATTTAAATTTCTCATTATGGTAACGAAGCAAAGCGCGGCGTTGAGTTCCGCCACTCAAAACGTAATAAACGTAGTAAACGTATGCCTCCAGAATTCGGCGAAAAATAGGGAACGGAAGTGTCTTAATGGAAGCTGATGAGTGTTGTAACACTAGGTTCCCTCTGTCTGCCCTGTTATGTGCGGAATACAGCGCGAATCTTTAATATATGTAGATGAATAGGTAAAGCATGTGCCAAGAATACGTTAAGTGCGGAATATATAAAATAATATAGAAAGCTTACTAATTTTCTTATACGTTTCTCACCAAAATTTAACATAAAAAGAAAGCAAAATCAAAATAAGAGTGATAAATTAACATTTTATTCTGGAAGAGCTTCTCTTTAGCATAAAATTTATAAACTATTTATAGGTACATCGACAATACACTCACGATAAAGCTTAAAAGCTGTATTAAGCTCATTCTTGTTGACATTTTACGCCCACCGCCACTCCCTACACTTCAATGCTTGACATTGAACTTTGATAAATGCTTTAAACAATTATATCAATTTTAGTATAGTTATTCAATTATTAATTATAGTCTTTTTATATTACACACACATTTATACAGTTATAATGACACACACAGACAGGCAAATAAACATCAAAAATCCGTGACTACTGACTACAGCAAAGTGTTCGAAACGTTTACTACTACGTGCCGGGTTTCCAAAAATGTTTAATACCAAAATATACGCGATTAATCCGGTTAAAATAGTTTAATTTAAAACGTATAATAATAGTGGAAATCAAAGAACTTATTAAATATCAATTAATAAATTAAATATCAATAAATTTCATGTTCTTTTGTTATTACCAAAGAACAAGCTTAAGCAAATAAGCTTGTTAGCTTAGGTATATGATTTTCGACGTATCGTTTTTTTTCACCTTTGAGCGTCACACTGTATTCCGCATACAGAAGGATAAGCCTGGGAACCTAGTGCTAAAACATCCGTTCCTATTAAGACACTTTCGTTCCCCACTTGCCGCCGAACTGTCGAGACGTTGCGTGTTGAGTGACGGAACTATACCCCCTGCATTGTCTTGTTACCAGAGCGAAGAAATGAAAATATTAAATATTTGATTCCCTTGAGTAGAAATCGAACCCATAATTCGAAGTCATACAGAAGCCAAGAATAAATTTTTTGTCTCTACTCTACTAGATGTGTCTGAATATCATAGAAAATGTTTAAAACGCTTCATTTATTCCAGCAATGGTTGAATTATTCAAAATCTATGTTTACATAGTCGTAGTGAGCTTAGGACTGGATTTCTCTTTTGTTTATAACACTCTTTGTTCTTTGAAATCCAGAAATTGAAGTATGAAAACCTTTCTTTTGATTTATAATGAATGTAATCATGACTAGGACATTGTTATGTTCATAAATATATTATATATTTGTTTTTGAGCTTGACGGTGTATCGTGGGATATAGCAGGGCAGGCAGAAGGAACCTAGTGTTTAGATACTACGTTCCTCACATACTGTCCACTTTTTGAGACATTGTGTTGAGTGATTGAGCTCCACACCGCGCTTTGTCATGTTATCGGAGCAATTAAAATAAATAACTTAATCAAATAGGAATCGAACCTACAACCGTCTCTTTTACAGTGGGACTTTTCTTTTTTCTTCGTTTCTTATTTTCCATTGCACAAACCACCAGTTTGTATTTTGAGTATAGCCAGATAAAATAATGAGCAGGATGCGAAAAAATATGTTTTTTCAAATTCTGGTGTTCTCAATAATGTGATAAAATTTTACGGTGACAAAACTATTTTTTGTTCAAAGATTTTTCTTTTCAAGCAATAATAGATATATTTTTTTGTACAAATTTATACTAAAATAACTAAACTAACTAATATATGTATAACACTAAAAAGTTTGTTTGGTTAATCGCTTTAGTCTCAGAAACTAATTGTTTAAATTGAAAAAAAAAATTGTATTGGACATTCAATTTACTGAGGAAGCACTCACTTTACCTGCACCGATTTCGGGCACCAGAAATGTGTCATATATCATATAAGACTATTAATTTTTTTGATTATATAGACAAAGCCACGGTTAAATTATATCCTAATAATAATTAACGCGGTATACAACCATAAACATATACAACCATATAATGTACAAGCTCTTGCGTAAATCATACCAAATATTCGCGATTTTTCCACATATTATGTCTCTTATCTTCTATTATGCTATTATATGATATTCCCACGTATCACATAAGCGATATACTCATTTTTTGTATGATACATACAACATTGTGCCTTTTCTTGGGACTTCCGACTGCAAACATGTACGTCGATTTGAGGAAACTTGTATAGTTAGTTATACATATATAGGAATAGTGCGAAATTTTCCTTGTTGATGTCACTTACTTAAGTGGTGTATATAAAGGTTGACAACGGTGTGGCATAATTGTGGCGAGATGGTCATGGGTTCAATTTCAAATGGAGGTTTTTTTTTCGATTTCACAATTTATCCAGCATATCTACGAAGATAGTAAGAACTTAGTGTGAAGACACGCACAGCGCTTTTTAAGGTTCCTTACTATTCCGTTTTACAGTTTCGTCCTATTCTGGACGTATTGTGTGTTGAGAGGCGGAACTTAACGCCGCACTTGGCCTCGTTACCAGAGCGATGGCATAAAATCATTAAATATTTCATTTCCTCAAGTGGGAATTGAACCCACAACTTGTCGTATTTCCGTATGAAATGCAACTGCGAGATCGATTAATACTCGGGGGATTTTCATTTCCTCGTTCGGGTGAAAGTTTGGCTTTGAGTTCCACCATTTATCCAATATCTCGAAAATTGAGCAGTGGAGCATGGGCTCTCTTAACATTAGGTTCCCTCTGCCTATCCCGCTATTTGCAGGATAAAGCGTGAAAATAATGAAAAAAAAGGTCTAACCTATGAATTAAATCTAACCTCTATTCTTATTATTGAACTAAAAGAAAGTTTTGGGTAACCCACTTTGAGTTTGGGATAAACACACAATAGTGAAAGTTAAATGTGTTTTAAATATGTATCGTTTATTCGAAAAAAGATTTCTGAGAGAAAACTCATTTAACATTAAAGAGGCTAGTTAAGTTTTTGTTTGAACGAAAAAGTATATAATAATTTGATAATGTATTTTGTTATAGATCTTACAATTTTACTATAGTAGAAGTAGAAGTATTAAAATCAATTCGAAGTAATTTAGTGTTCTTAAAAGACTAACGAGGTCTTAGGCTGTCATAGTGCAGTGGCACCGCGTCTGACTGCAAACGCGACGGTCTTGGGTTTGTCCCACTCGGGAGAATGAATATTTTTATTTTCTCGCTCTAGTAATAAGGCAGAGCCAAGATCTCAGCCACTCAAGACGCGATGCCTCAACAATTCGGCGGAAGGTGGATGGGAACGAAACTGTCTTTATGGAGACGGAGTGTCTTAACAGTAGGTTCCCAGGTTCCCTCTGTTTATCCTGCTATATACAGGATGCAAGCAAAAAAAAAGCGGAGAATTGATAGTCTTGACAGCTATGCTATTCTTCTTGGTATAGACTACCTATCCTGTTATCGCTTTTGTCCGCTTCAAAAAATGCCGATTATTTTCATTTAATATAAATATAGACCACTGAATAGCTTCAGAGTCAATTTCCGAATATTTTTTTACCGCGAAAATACCTTGAATTGTATGGGCAAAGAATTTAATATCATCTTTTATTTACAAGTTGACAATGTTGTACATTCTTAGATGGAAAGAGAGACTTAATATGACCTACATTATATTGAGTCCATCGTAGTGCAGCGGCACGATGTCTGACTGTAAGTAAACGCGATGGTTATGGGCTCGATTTTTCACTTGGAGAAAACAAATAAATTCATTGCCTCGCTCTGGACAAGACAAAGCGCCGCGTTCCTTCTGCCTACCTGTACCTTTTTTGTGTTCTTACTGTGTAAAGCTTGAAAAAACGGTCAGGTGCGAGTCAAACTCGTCCACCGACGGTCTCGTACAAATTTTAGGACCACAAAACGATGGGAAGTAGGAAATTAGTAGTTATTTATAAGTAGGGAAGTAAATACTACTCATATATCCCTAAAAATAAAAATGCAGTTGGAAAGTAAGCATGTTTATGAGCTAAAATTACAAATTAAATATGTAAATTTGTAAAACCATTTCTACTTTTACGAGAAGAAATATTCACAAAACTTTTTTGAAGGCAAAACATAATTGTGTCATTGCTTCGTTAGACCAGCGGTGTGTACAAAAAGAATATGGTAACAAAAGTTGAAAAATGATGTAGAACTCTTCTTTTGTCTTTATATTTTGTGAGATCTATAAAGAAATTATAGTTTTATAATCAGCTTCACGCTGTGAAGTTGATTGTGTGTCATAGTTTTATAATAATTATATTAAAAATTTAAATTTAAATTGTATTTATTTAATTGTATATACGTTGAAAGAATTGAACTTAAAATTGTGTTGCGTTCTTCATAAAATCTTATATATTCAATTAAATATCATTTTCTCATAAGAACTCTTAAAAATATATATCTATATTGTATGTAGATCTACAATCTATGTAGAAATAATAATTTATATTTAATTTAAAGAATCACCTCTTACACAGGGGAATAAAGAGAACCTTGAGACTAGTCACTCCGTACTTCAATTAATTACCTATATATCATATTTTTATGACTGAGCGGCATTTAGTTTTGCCACTCAAACACGCATTCCCTCGAAAATTTGGCCGAAGGAAGGAAACGTAAGTATGTATTAAGAAATTAAGAAACGGAGTGTTTTAACACTATTTTCTCAAGTTCTCTTGGCATTAAGACTCCAGTGTCAAATCAAGTTCAAGATATTATCTACGTGTTGATCAGAAAAATTCAATGTCTAATCGAATAAAAATATTTTTAAAATATTTTTATTAAATTACTTTTATGACACTCCTTTTCTTGTTGAATGTGGTTCGAATTAAAAACCACCAAACACAATCCCAATATACCACTCAGTAAAATAACGTTATATATTTATTTATATTCATTTTATATTATTAGGACTTGTACATAAACTTTACAATTTCATATAAAACGAATTTAACAATTTCATATAAAGAAAAATATAAAGTACAGCTCGGAATAAAAGCAAATTACTGATATATGTAGTTTTATTTCGAAATACACTGTTTCATTCTTAACGTCTGTGGGGTGGAGGCCCGTTTACATTGTGACGTATAGGAAAGTTAGTATGAAACCTAATATAAATGTGAATAGTTTGTTATTTTATAAACTCATATACGAAAGAACCTAAATTTTTGTATTAATAATATGTATTTACATATGACTGTACATAATTCATAGACTCGATCGCAGTATTATCAGTAATTACCAATTTCTTCCGGACTATCTTATAGTTAGTAAATTTATGTAGTAGACAATAAAGAGTTTTATGTTACACTTTATTAAAGCAAGATGAATTAATACAACAAGAATTTCTCAGCAACTATGTTCTAAACGTAAAGTGCTTTGCGTAAATTAACGATTTTTATAAAAAAATATAATAAAAAAATCAGCTTCACGCTGTATCCCGCACACAGCAGGGTAGGCAGAGGGAACCTAGTGTTAAAACACTACTTTCCGCCGAACTCTGGAGGTATTGTGTGTTGAGTGGCGGAATTCAACGCCGTACTTTGCCTCGACAAAAAATATAACATATACATTGTTTTAATTACCATTAATTAACTTTTTTTTTAATACACTCTTAAAACTTACAGAAGAATATTTTTTTTATTTCAATATATCTACCTGTGTAATTCATTAATTATTGTAATATATATATACTTCATAAGTTAGATGAAACAAAAAGACGAAAGCGATAATGTATCAAACTATTAGTACTTTAACGGCATATCTAACAATTATAGAGACGACACTCTTAGCATAAACATTGGTATATGTATACACGTTTTTTTTAATCATCTTTTCGCTGTATTCCGCACAAAGCAGTGTAGGCATAGGGAACCTAGTGTTAAGACATTCCGTTCCCTACTTTCTGCCGAATTCTGGAGCCATTGCGTGTTGAGTGGCAGAACTCAACGCCGCGTTTTGCCTCGACACCAGAGCGAAGAAATGGAAATATAAATTAAGTTAATATTTCATCTCCTCGAGTGGGGATCGAACCCACAAATAGTCGATTTACAGTCACACTTTTTGCCCCTGCGCCACGACTGGCCTCAAACAAATATACAACTAATTACCTAGCAGTACATAACAATATAATATAAGTATTTTTTTTGACATCATAATAAGAAATTGTCGCGTCGAAATATTGTGAACGGGTTACATATTTTGCGGACCAGCAAGTATGGGAGCTTAGAAATCTAGTTATTCATCATATTATTTCTCCTTGGCTTTTATTTTTGACACACGTTCCTTCTCTTAGCTTTTTACATTTATACGAATAGCGTAGATTTATATTCGCTTCTTATTTTGTAAGATATGTTATTATATACGATAATCAAATTAGATCTCATATACAATTTATGATGCCAAAGAGGTCTACCTCTTTGATTAAGATTAAGTAGACCAGCCGGCGACTATAAACGCGACGGAATGTGGGTTCGATTTCAACTCGAGAATATAAAATATTTTATATTTTCATTTCTTCGCTCTGGTAATGAGGCACTCAACACGCAATGCCTCCAGAATTCAGCGGAAATTGGGATTGTAAATGGGTTCGAAATATAAATACTAGGTTCACAGGTTCCCTCTGCCTACCCTGGTATGTGCGGGCTACAAGTGCTACAAGTGCTAAATAATTAAATATATTAGATGCTATTAATTATGTGAGACTTAACTCGAATTATTTACTAGTAACCTTTTGAAGAGTTAATATCCTGAACATCCCTCAGCTCCATCATCAGACCAACTTTATTGTTGTATTATCACCTAAACTGCGTAGAACTACTAAGTTTTATGATGATGAAGATTTCATCATTATAAGTGAATCAAACCGATCCGTTTCTTAAATCCTATTACGAGACCTCGTATAGTATATCTTGAGAATGTTAATAGTTTGAGATAACCAACAAGCTCAGCTCTCTAACATAATTAAATCGCTTCATTTAGGGAATATGAATTTCAGAATATGGAGTAAAGCTTCGTACATATTGTACATAATAATATATATGCAATAATTCAATTCTAATGAGAGACTGGCGTTGCTCCAAAAGCGTAGGCACTTGCATTTAATTTTACTTCTAATAGAAAGATGTTATAATTCTTTGTAGAGGCCGTCATGGCTCAGGGCCACAAGCGTGCTACTAAGCGCGATGGTTGTGAATTTGATTCCCATTATTATCTATCCAGAATTCAGCGGAAAGTGGAGAACGCAAATGTCTTAATGAGAACAGAGTGTCTTAACACTAGATTCCCTGGTTCCCTAAAAAATAAAAAAAAATATGGTAATCATCTCGTTGTTTAGTTTGATCCATCAGTTTTGGGTCACCTGATAGATAGCATACATATTTGATCAAAAAAGTTTAATTTAAAACTATTTTTAAAAATCATTTACGATTTATCCGAATGTCCATTAAAAAGCTATTCCACGCTGTCTGTTGCCAAGTTTCAGTAGCGAATATTAATTTAAGCTGTACAGGTATTTATAAATGACACCCGGTGGTGCAGTTGATATAAATCATGTCTTTCACATTAATTTATATATTTTTAAAATTTTTAAAGTGTTATTTTACATTGAGAAAAGAAAAAATCGACGACGAAGGGGCACAAGCGTCTGAATGTAAGTGCGACTGGTTATGGAATCAATTCCCATTTGAGGAAATGAAATATTTAATATTCTCATTTCGAAGTGTTGTAATGGAGAACAGAGTTTTTTAACACTAGGTTCCTGCATTCCGTCTGCCTATCTTGCTACGTGCAGGATACAGTGTGAAGCAAAGAAAGAGCTTAAGCCTACTCCTCAATCTTCGATCTCTATTCTCACTATATCTATGGTTTTCTTTACTGAGATCGATGTATAAATTCTGACAAGCATTGGGTGACGGAACTCAATTGCCTACTCTCCTATAAATGTATATTTTTAACATCCTATATATGTATAAATTTAATAAAAAACAACAAGTTTATCAATTTATAAACAATCACCGTTCAATTGAACCGAGTTCACTATTGCAGAGCATTTTTTACTGTTTTCTAAACCTGCAAGCGAAGCCATAAGTTTCTATATTGTCGATGGTCACAGAGATTATAACGCACAATTGCACTTTTGAGCGACTGAACTTTTATTTAATGTGTTCTTTGCATTATACATATATGAAGTCAAATAGACAAACACAGCGTTGAGTTACGCCACTAAACAAGCTATGTAAGCAATTTCAATTCATTTAGTATTTAAAATTGAGAAATTTGTACCGCCTGTGTTTTTTTATCTAAACATAATATTTTAAAATTTACCCTTATTTAATCTTTTCGAATTTAATGAACATTGGATTAATTATAATCTTCAAAGAGACTTGTGTTATTTAATAAGCCTTATTATCTTTAGGTATTAAACGAATATGTATATATATCTGTCTGTCAGCGCTACCTTGTGTCCCGCATACAGCAGGGTTGGCAGACTGAACCTAGTGTTGAGATACTCTGTTCTCCATATTTCCCCGGATTCTCGAGACGTTACGTGTTAAGTGGCGGAAGTCAACGCCGCACTTTGCCTTTATACCTCGAGTGGGGATCGAATCCACAACCAGTCACGTTTGTTGCCTGCCTGTTGCTACCAATTAATGACCAAATTACCAATAAATAAACACATAAATTAAAGTGAAAACAACTTCAGACTCCCAATTAATAATGTTGTGATCACTATTCATAATAATCCATCATTGTGCTGTACAACACAAAGGGGAACCATCGCCAGATGATTTACTACAATTAATATCCGTATCTGAAAACATGGACGAGTAAACCGGATATAACCGGATAGAACCGGATATAACTGGATGAGACCGGATAAAACCGGATAAGTTTCACTGAGAAAAGCTTCACTGAGAAAAGCTTCTGCAATTAGAGCACCTTATACCAACTGCATAAAGGTTACAATTGAAAATAACATTAAAAGTAGCATCCATAGTTTTTATGTTCAAAGCAATAGAGTCGAATTTCCTTTATATATTCTTATATTTCAGGGGGTCATTTCAACAATGGATTAATCCACGTTCAAACAGTTTCTACGGTAGTAAATATAAAGCCTATTTTACTGCGTAATTATTTACAGAGTGTACAGAGTTATAAATGGATACAATACAGGTGATTTAGGGTTGTCAATGTTAATTTTATAGCAATATAGCAGGCCCTTAATCATACAATTTATTTTAATAGTATTTTCATATCCTACATATCTTATCGTGTCTGTCATGAAAAATCTGCCTTATTTTAATGTTGATAACAGCACTTTTATACAAGTAATATTTAAATAATTCAATAAAGTATTCATTAATTTAAATAATTGGAAATTATAAACTTGTAGCTTTACGCTACGTTCCGCGCTTAGCAGGATAAGCATAGGGAACCCGGGAACCTAGTGCTAAAAATACCGTTCTCATTAAGACATTTTCGTTTTCGACTTTCCGCCGAATTCTGGAGGTATTGCGTGTTGAGTTGCGGAACTTAACGCCATCGCAAAAATGAAAATATTAAATATTTAATTTCCTCGAGTGAGAATTGAACCCACATCCTATTGTGTTTACAGTAGCACCCATTTGTACTCCTGCGTCACGACTTATATATACCAGAATAACAAAGACTACAGTTTGTATAAAATGATCAATTAGGCTATAATATAACAATAACTTTAAACAGGCGAAGTCACGTATGGGTTGAAGCGCTAGTATAGAATAAAGAAAAATATATTAAAAATATATCTACATTATGAGGCCGGTCGTGGCGCAGCGGCAGGAGGTGTGACTGCAAAACCGACTGGTTGTGGGTTCGATCCCCACTCGAGGAGATGAAATATTTACTTAAATTTATATTTCCATTTCTTCGCTCTGGTGTCGAGGTTAAACGCGGCGTTGAGTTCTGCCACTCAACACGCAATGCTTCCAGAATTCGGCAGAAAGTGGGGAACGGAGTGTCTTAACACTAGGTTCCCTCTGCCTACCCTGCTGTGTGCGGGATACAGCGTGAAGCTAATTTAATTTAATTTTATTTTATCTACATTATTTAAAATCAATCATGTTTTTCCTAGAAGTGGCAACCATATAAAAGGTTTATCTGAAGTAATTGATTTTCACTAACAGATATTCGGACTTCGTATTTACCGCTTTATTAAACTACTTCGGTTGCTATGTTCACAGAACTTAATATTTAAGCCACTTTAATTTAGTTTTTAGTAAAGTGCTTCTAAAATTTTATACAGGAAACTAGAGGTCGCGCGCGGCTTCGCCCGCTTATTAGGAGTGAATTAAAAAAAACCATGTTCAATAAAATATTTTTAACAGTCTGAATTTATTTTTTTATAAAAATCGGTGGCAATTTAAAGATTTTTCCATATAAACTTTCAACCCCTTATATGAACCCTTATGGGGTGAATTCTTAAAAACCATGAAACACGTGTCCAATGAAATATTTTTAAGAGTCTGAATTTCAAATTTTATAAAAATCGGTGCAGATTATTTTTTTTTTCCATACAAACTTTCAACCCCTATTTCATCCCTTTAGGGTTAAAATTTTTCAAATTCCCTTCTTAGTGGATGTCCAGAATATGAAAATAAACATCTGTCCAAGTTTCACGTTTCTACCATCAGCGGTTACGGCTCTGCGTGCGTCTTACTTCAGTCAGTCAGCACAAGTCCTTTTATATATATAGATAAGGATTTTGTATAGTATTTTTTCGTATTAGGGGAATTTTTAAATACTGATATGGTATTATTGGAATATTTGTTTTGTAGAATTAAATTTATAACCTTGTTAACCAAAAACTGACGTTGAGATCCGCTTATCAATATGCAAAAAAACTGGGCGGCGCTTGGGGAACGGAGTGTCTTAACACTATCCTTTGTTCCCTCTGCCTACACTACTATATGGGATACAACCTGAAGCGTTACATAACAAACAAAATTTAAAAAATCCACGAGAACAGCAAAAATGAAAAAAAATACAGCACCAATTTCCAGAATTCCAGGCCACTTTCATACTAAATTGCACAGATTGCCAATAAAATCGACTCAAATCGATAATGTCGCACAAAAATCCGTGAGTTCCCGCTCAGTGACCCGTTTAACTTGCATCGCTTTAGCTTTGGCGTGACTCCAAGGCTGTATGAAATAAATCTTTGCTCTGGATCACCGACACCGGTGATAGATGCTCTATGGCGGATAGCCGGACCCGCTTTAGGTAAATGAAGGCTTATACGACGTAAATTGGGTGTATATGAGTTAGTCCGTATTAACGACCGTGGTGGTGTGGTAAATTGCTGGTTGCTTTAGTAGTAGGTTCAAAATTTGACCAATTAGGGTCGTTAGGATTAGTTGGGTAGTTTAGAAATAATAGCGTAATGGGGATAAAAAAGGATATATTTATATAGTCGTCCTATATCAGGGCACGGTTGTAACATTGACATATTTATTGTTATTATATCTTCAAATATCTTTCTTATTTTACGGCCGTTTAGAAACGGAATAACTTAAGGTATTCGTCCTTATCAGACCCAAGAACATTTCTATTTATCTAAATACATCTCTAATATAAACTTTACTCTAAGAGGATTTAGCATTCAGAACCATCATAGTCCCATTAGGACTAGCCTGAAACTAGCAGTGGCAGCTTTTCCACTTGGTCACTAATAACTACATTATACTGCCAACTATCTCTATTTTACGCCAGTAGGGCAGGAGCAGAAGTATGTGACTGTAATCGTGACAGGTTGTGGGTTCGATACCCATTCGAGGAAATTAAATATTTAATAATTTCATTTCTACGCTTGTGTTAAAGCAAAGTAGCTTCGACCCGTTGATCGATTTAAAACAAATTTAGGTTTGTATATGGCATGCGTCATAAACAACGAGAACAGTGGGTTACATCGGAAGGATTGATATAATATGATATAGCTTATCCTTAGCTCTCTTCGACAAATGGACTATTCAACACAAAAAGATTTTTTTTCCATTTGAATCAATAACTAACCTTTCAACTCTATAATATTAGTATATCAGCTTCACGCTGTATCCCGCACACAGCAGGGTAGGCAGAGGAAACCTAGTGTTAAGACACTACGTTCCCCACTTTCTGCCGATTTCTGGAGGCATTGCGTGTTGAGTGGCAGAACTCAACGCCGCGCTTAACCACCTACACCAGAGCGAAGAAATGGAAATATAAATTTAAGTAAATATTTCATCTCCTCGAGTGAGGATCGAACCCACAACCAGTCGGTTTTACAGTCACACCTCGTGCCGCTGCGCCACCACTGGCAATATTAGTATAGATCTAGATAATTGCAACAAACGAGATTGAACCGACATCAACAATTAACTACAACTGGCTGCTACACTAACCATTACTCAATATACCTTTTAACCAGCAAATTTGTACTGGCGTTTTAAATATCCGGCCAATTTAAAGCGGGCGAAGTTTTAATTTGGAGCAATTTTATTGAGCACCGAGCCGGTTACGAATGGGCTATCCAATAAATCGTATTAACTTTTTACCCTTCTATTAGGGTGGATATACATTAGGAGATGCGATAAAATGACAAATTTCTGGAAAAAAGCAATATTTTAAAGGGATTTTTTAAAAGTTAGGTTCACATTTGGTTATTAAATCGTATATACGTACTCGATCGAGTATATGAACCTTGTATATGATCAGATTAGTCGAAACTAAGCAAATGAACAGAACTGGAAAAGATACAAGTGCGGCGTCCAGCTCCCCCATTTAACACACAATTTGTCGAATATTCGTCAGTACATGTGGAATGGAGTGTCTTAACAATAGGTTCCTTCTGCCATATGCGCGGCAGTGATAGTAAGCTCAACAGTCGATAAAAGGAGGGTATACCGCAGATAGTAGGGTAAGCAGAGGGAGCCTAGTGTCATTAGAAGATATCGCGTTCTTATTAAGACATATCCGTCGCTAGCATTCCGCTGATTCTAATTTTCTAGATTCTAAGGCATTGCGTATTGAGTGGCGGAACTCAACGCTACGCTTTGCCTCGTGACCAGAGCGACAAAAAGCAAAAAAAAAATTTGACCGATTTAAATCTGAAGTCACAACCAACGCGTCTACAGCCACACTCTTGTGCCACCATATCACAACGACCTAGAATGGCTTATTTAAAAATATAAAATTCATTTTGGTCATTAATGAATAAAAAAACATTAAAATTGTCTTTGTAATTTTAAATATAATTAAAAAATAGAATTTGAATTAGTGCCTCTTGGAATCCATCCAAGCTTTCAATTAAGGTTAGGTCGTGTTATTTTGTTAAAATTCCTTTGTGTATTTTTTCTTACACTGTTAAAATACTTTAATTTTAATAAAATTTGATATATGTTCTGATTACACATCGTCCACGTGTGCTTCAGTGTCACAAACACTTTGGCATAGCGCGGAGAACGGAGTGTCTTAACACTAGCTAGCATATCCTATCGTAATAACATATCTTAACGTTTACTCGCTAAAACGGAAAATTAAATGAAAGACTTTTTTTTCAGTTTGATGTTTAGTTTGGTCAGAATAATAGTTGTGGTTTATAATTTCACTAACGCGTAGGCGTAGACCTAAGTGCTTTTCATAGATAATAAGTATTTAAATTCATAATATAAAAGATTGGTTTATCGGTTTTGAAGAAAGATTTTTTTTAATATTTTTATTTCTTCGACACGCAATGCCTTAAGAATTTGGAGGGAAGTAGGGAGAGGAATGTTTTAATATTAGATCCCCAGGTTCCCTCTGCTTAACCTGCTATGTGCGTAAAAGATTTGTAGAAGATAAGCGAACAAACTCACGAATACGAATACGCAGACGGATCTGTCTTCTCCTTCGGATGACACATCACTAATTAAAATACTTTGATAGCTACAATGTAACCCTCTCAGTATCTGTGGTCAGAGTGCCATGGACACTCAGAATGTGTCATGTCGCTACTCTTAGTTATTTATATATCTAAATAAAATATATAAATGTTAATTCGAGTATTGAACCTGCAACAATCACAATTTACTACTGAGCGCTACACTGCGCTACACAATCGTCATATTTCATATTAATTTAACATGAAATGAAACAAAGCGTAGCCGTAAAAACAGTGGCTTTTGTTCAAATAAAAATTTTGGGTTTTTCAATATTTTAGAGTTACCCGTAGATGTAGATGGGTTTGGACCGGATCCAAATACATCAATCACACAGTGATTTTTGTACGTTGTTGTATACAAATATATTTTGTTATATTATGCATTTTTTATATAGCATTTACGAATGGTACGTATATCTTTAACTATATATTTTTTCAATATATGTATATATTTGTCACCTTATTCCTCCTAAGCGGCTGGACCGATTTAAAATAAATTTTGTGTGTATATTTCAGTAGGTTTGAAAGTAAACGCGATAGTCGTAGAATCGATTTCTATTCAGAAGAACGAATTATTTTCATATTTTCTTTTCGCGTATTGAAAATTTGGCGAAAAGTGGGGAAAGGAGTGTATTAACGATTCCTCTGCCTACCCCGTCATACGGGAAAAATTATCAAACTGCTTACTATTTAATAGGTTCCCGAATGGTTCGAAAATACAATTGAACCTTGTAATATCAATTTATATTAACTAAATTATAAGAAATCATGTAAGTATATAATTTTATGATTTTAATGTATACCTTTTACCAGTAGCAGTTAATAAAAAAAACTATTTTTTAATTGTGGACTATGAGATATAAAATTAAAAAGCCTTTTAGTGTACCTTAAAACTCGATAAGTTCCTAACCTATTTACACTTCAAATTTTTACTTTTTAAATCAAGTAGCGATGAGCCGAGTATCCACACACTAGATCCTCTCTGCCTTCTCTCCTATGACATGAAATGTGGGATATAGCAAAAAAAAAAATTAAAAAGAAACTCCACAAAACGTGCAACATTATTAAATAAAAAAAAATATTTAAATAACTAAAACAGAATGACTTATTACAAAAGAAATTATGCAAAAAAATCACTTCCTCGACAATTGGAAGTATAAATCCTTTAATATTGTACCATGACAGCCATATTGTGTGTTTAGACGCACTTGTATATGTACATATATATTGTATGTATATATAAAACGTTACTTTTCAGTTTGTTCGTAGCCCCAATTTGTTAGGGCGACGGCGCTATTGTTTTCGCCTTGTCACCGTTTCACTCGCAAAACATTCTAAATGAGTTTTGGTATATATAAGTACGAATTCGTATATCTATACCTATAAAACAAAAATATATTAAAAGAATTTTTAATTATCTAAGTAGCAAATTGGTGGTGTTATGTTACGAATTGGATGTCGAAATCGGATTTAGCGAAGAGATCGGAGTGTCTATCTAAACATTTGATTTTATCTACACGAATAGAATATTATTAATATTAAAAAAGAAAAATATAAATATTTCAGGCGGTTCATACAATGACATAATTTTTTTGTCGTTTTTATAAGTAACTATTGGGAACACGTGCGTATTTACGGCTCGTACTTGGCCGATTTTTTTACTCCATCATAGGAAAAAATAAGAGTTAAAATTTATGTCTCTTCTCCAAGACAGTTTTTTAGTTGCTTGTGGCTCTATATTGTTTATTTAACAATTTAAAACTACGTTCAATTCTTATATATCATTCTGTTTAAAATATCACTCTTTCCGTGACAAGTAAAGAACAGTGTACAAATGGGATGAAGTGAGAGTGCCAGAAGCCAAGATTGGCGTGCCATCTGACACCTCTGTCCTGCAGTAGACGAGGATAGACTTATGGTGATGGATGAATTAAAAAAATATAAAACTATTTAAATAAAATATATTTAGAAATGTCAGAGTTGAGGACCGTAGTGGCGCAGGGGTCTGACTGTAAACGTAAATGGTGGTGGATTCCATCCCAATTCGATGAAATGAAATATTTATTTAAATTTATATTTTCATTTCTTCGCTCTGGCGTCGAGGCAAAGCGCGGCGTTGTGTTCCGCCACTCAACACGTAACAGTATTTTTTTATGTACCTATGTGTTTTAATCTGACGAGACAAAATGTGATTTTTGGTAGAAATCAAATCAAATGAGCTTCACGCTGTATCTCGCACACAGCAGGGTAGGCAGAGGGAACCCTGTGTGTTAATTTGTTCCCCACTTTGACGGAACCGTGGCGGAACTCAACTTGACACCAGAGCGAAGAAATGGAAATATAAATTCAAATAAACACATCATTTCCTCGAGTGGGAATCGAACTCACAAATAGTCGCGTTTACAGTTATACTTTGTGCGCCTGTGCCACGACTGGCCTCACGTGGGTCACATTTGCCAATTTGCAAGGTCTTTAAAATGGACGGTGAGCGAAAAATTGGATGTCTTTTCAGGAGACTTTTTTACAAGATTTACCTGACGCTTCAGCCGCATGATAAAATTTTGATAATAAAAATTAAAATTACATTGAAGAATTGTGTTATAATCACACATGGTCTAAGTGTTGATTATGTTGTGTATAATTATATTGAAGCGTCAAAGATAACGCTGACCGCTGAAGTACCATACTTAAAAGGACTACTTATTAATATTCAATATAAAAATATTTTTCCAATTTAATTTGAATTTGTCTATTGTTACATAACCTTGTATGTCATTTATCACCTATATCGATATCATAAAACTGAGTATTTTGTAATTTGATTGAGGAATCAAATCAGGAATTACTGGTTTAAATTGAGTGAAAATCCATATGTGGATAGTCCACATGTCTTTTTAGCAATAAGACCGCCATTGCACGCTCTGGAATTATTTTAAGATTGTTCTCTATTTTTATCTGTAACAGCTTTGTATGCAATAAAGTTTTTCTATCTATCTATCTTTTGAGGAAGGCTGTGGTTATATTTTATTCCGTAATTTTGTTTTATTTCATCAGCTGTAGTGAGCTCATTATATTAATGATCACAACACATGAACACAACTTTACTACTTTAAGCATATATTAAATTAGGCCAAAAAACAGCGTCAGTTTTTCTACCCATAACTCTGCGATAGTTGAGATATGGGAGAGCGGAGAATAATCACTGGGATCATATCCTAAATCATCACCCGCTGTTCAGTCGAGTCAGTTAAGACCCTTCTGATGGCAACTTATTCAATGATCTATAGATCATTTACGCTAAATGATCGAGCCAAACCATAGCGCGATTCAGGATGCAAGTGGCGCCATCTAGTTTTGTGTAAGGAAACTTTGTTTAAAAAAAATGATTTACATCGATGATGTACTTTATAGTATTTTTTATCTTTC
The DNA here is from genome assembly GCA_013421005.1 of Heliconius erato x Heliconius himera. NCBI lineage: Eukaryota > Metazoa > Arthropoda > Insecta > Lepidoptera > Nymphalidae > Heliconius > Heliconius erato x Heliconius himera. The sequence continues at coordinate 41,428 of JAATLQ010038432.1, read as the reverse complement.
TTAGGTAATCTAATTAATTGAACTAATTGAAAAGCTTACTGAATTATTATACATAGGTTTTTCAGTTCAAATTCATAGTTTTATGAGAAACTCGTATATATTGTTGGTTTCTGAAACTAATAGTGGTTTAATTTTCTTGGAGGCACAGTCTCGAAAAAATATTTACATTTTTTTTGCTTTAATAACAAAAAGCGCGGCGATGAGTACCGTAACTCAACACCCAATAATAACATAAAACTTGTTCACTATGTGCAAGACGAGAATGTGTTCTGCCTTTAAAATTTGTTGAAAATATCGACTCAAAATTAGCAGAACTTGCTAGAGACATTCAAAGGTCTGTACAATTTTAATAGCCGTTCTAACCACAAAGTTATTATAGATGGAATATCTGAGTGATTTCAGAGTAAAATGGCAGTTGCTCTTCGGGCCATATAGATAGAATGAAATATAGAAGAATAATGTTAGTATTTTAATTTTTTTCTTACACATTTGCAGGCTAGACAAAGTAATTCAATTTTATACTATAAAAAACCCGCCCATGTACATTTGCGTGATAATTGTGTGGCGTTTAGTTCCGCTATACAGTACGTAATGTCTTAAATTAAAAGTCTTGGACCTGGGTTCTTCCTGTCTACCCAGTTAAATTCGGGATAACTAGTAACGCTAAAAAAGAAACTAGAAGATTATCATACTTTTTTTAGAAAACGTATAAAAATTTGAACGCAGCGGGACTTGAACCCGCGCCTCCTGGAAATCGACCTGGTCGGTCGGTCGGACCTGGGCGCAGGTTCGAGTCCCGCTGCGTTCAAATTTTTATACGTTTTCTAAATAAGTATTTTTCTTTCCTAAGTGTGGAATAACACTTTAAAAATATTTAAAAAAAGATAGCAATGTATTAAATTCGGCAGAAAAAAAAAGGACGGAGTATCTTAACACTAAATTCTTTCTGTCTATAAATATACTTTTAAAAATGAAAATATTTTTTAAAATCTCTGTATATTAGTGGTTTGTTTATAATTAGCTTTTTTTATGCAATAGTTGCGGGTTCAAATTTATTAAGATAAAGTTTTGATGATACTGTTTCGTACATGTAAATTCACCTTTTTTGTTTTCACAAATGGAATGGATGGATGGATTAATTCTTAGTGCTCCTTTATCTTTATACCGTAAACTATATTTAGGGAATTCAAAAAAAAACTGTATGTCAAATTTCAGCGTTTGAGGCTTTCTATTTTCAGGTGTGCGTTAGCTGTCAGACACTGAGTATCGATAGAGTCATATATTGTATGGATACAATCTTAAAACTAGTACAGAAGCCTCAGTGAGCGAGTCAGTGGTCATGCACGTGGGCAGAGAATTAGTGATAAGACACTCACCATCGGCCCTCAGCGGCGCAACTCAACACCGCACTATATATTATCAGAACGGGAAAATGAAAATAATTCCTTCCACACATTCACAACCATCACGTTTACCATCACACTGTTTCTGTCCTACCAAGACCTCATTTAATTAACATTTATCTAATAATCCAATATGCTATACATATAATGTATGTATGTATATGTAACAAAATATTACATAAACATACATACAACCAATACAGACTAGGGACATGAAGACATCTCATGTAACGTTCCATATCCCATATGTACCGTATCGAATGGAACAAAATTCCAATATCGACGACTTATTTGATTGAACCGTACTGTAGTTACCTTTGTTACAAAGGTATTTGGTGTATTTATTTATAAGTATAGGAATATATGCTTTGAAGTTTTTTTATTTTTCAGCTCCACAAAGAAAGTATTAGATTTGAGGCCAGTGGTTGTAAACGTGACAGGTTGTTGGTTCGATTCCCATTATTTTGGCATTCAACGCGCAATGCACCCAGAAAGGGGGGAAAATTTCGGCGGAAAGTAGGAAACAGAAGTTTCTTAAAGGAAAAGGAGTGACCTAACACTAATTTCCCAGCTATTTATCTATTCCTCAACTTCCGCCTAACTTTCAAGACATTACATGTTAAGTGGAATAACTCAGGACAGGACAGGATACAGCGAATTCTGAAGACATTGCGTTTTAACTGGCGGAACTTAATGCCGCCTTTAGCCTCGTTAATAAAGAAGAAAATGAAAATATTAAATATATAATTTCCTTGAGGGAACAGAATCAAAATATTTCAAGCTTTATAGTTTCGAGGTGTGAACATTTAGTTTAATTAGCTACAGCAATAAGACAACATATCTGAGACGCGTCAGTTCAAGAATTTCAATATAAATATGAACTAGCAACTGGTGCTAGCGGCCACTGGGAACCGCTGGTAAACCGCGGCGTTAAGTTACACCACTCAACATGCAATGTCTTGAATTAGGCGAAAAATGGGCAACGGAATATTTGTAAGAACAACGTCAAACTGAAAAAGACCGACAGAATAACCAAACATGTATGTATGTACGAGAATATTACGCGAAAATACATTGAAAAAGTAATAGGTTTTTATAATGTATAATGAAATAGGTCATCCGTAAATCAACGCACGCCCCATAAAGTGGCTTTGTTATTTTACTTTCTTTTCTACTTTGATTACATATTTTTTCAGCTTCACGCTGTATCCCGCATATAGCAGGGTAGGCACTTACCACTACCTAGCCTTATTTCACTCCGTTGCCTACTTTACGAGAATTTCGAGACATTGCGTGTTAAGGGGCCGAACTCATCGTACTGTCTTGGTACTAGAAGTGATGAAAGAAAATTAATAATTCATTCCCCCGTGTGAGAATTGAACCCACAGCCGTCATGTTTACAGTTGTACCAATAAGTACGACTACTTCACATTTAGTCAAGCATCTGTATATATGTTTATAAACATCTCTATGCTTAATTATACTATAAATAAATGTTTAAGTCGGCAAGTCACCGCGTTTTTCAGGATGATGGTCGTTGTGTCAACGCCTGTATGAAAAACTTATTTTACAATTATAATAAGACTAAGGGCGATGGCGGAACTCTACCGCCACTCAATACCCAATGTCATGCATTCTGGCACTGAATAACGGAGTGTCTTGACACTAGGTAGGTACTTTCAATCCACCCTACCATGAGAGTTATAAAATGAGAAATTCCCTCCAAACAAGAATCGAACCCCCAACCACAACGTCGATTTCTTATATGTTCCTTCTATTACAAATTAACATATGATAGCTATTAATATTTTAGTGTGCAAATTTGTAAGAGACCGTACCCGAGGGATAATACTAAGCTTTTACTTTATTACTAACTTTGTGAGGGTTAAGTGAGGTTGAAAAGGTATTTTCACAGAACATTGTGCTTAGAAGTAGTTTGTATGGAGGTCACCGGTTTCTTCTTTATTATGACTTATTTAGCAAAACGTCTTACGCCCATAAGACACTACTTGTGTGTTAAATAAGCTGAATACGCTTCTTATTTATTTTGTATAATACTTATACACATAACAAAATGTAAGTGATCGCTGTCGCTAGATTTTGCATGTTGAAAACGAAACTCAACATCGTGTTTTATCTTTACCTGTACTTTTATTTGTCGCAGCAATTCATAAATAACAAAATATATAGATAAATAGACAAATATATTTTTGACATTTTGAAGACCTACGATAGCTAGCGAATTGAAACAATTTAGCTCCAATCGAACCATAAAGTCCAAAGTAAAGTATTTGTCTAAGTACTTTGTTTGAGGCCAGTCGTGGCGCAGAGGCACAATGACGACTGTAAGTGCGACAGGTTGTAGGTTCTATTTGTACTCGAGGAAATGAAATATTTAATACTTTCATTTCTTCGCTCTGGTATCGAGGCAAAGTGCAGCGTTGGATTTCACCACTCAATACGTAATGCCTTCAGGATTGTGCAGAAAGTGGAAAAAGGAAGGGTCCTAATGGGAAAGGAGTGTCTTAACACTAGGTTTTCCAGGTCACTCTGCCTACTACCTAATAGTAGTATTTGCAGGATACAGTGTAAAGACTTGGGCGCATTCTTTGCGTCAAACTCGACTTTGGATGACCATGGAACAACGCCGCCGACCTTCCTGCCAGAGCTCAATGCCTGAGATTACGTTCAACTAAACAGCTATTAGCAGCGGTGAGCTCTGTCCTAATGGACATCCACAAGTCGAGCGGGCCAGATGTCATCTCTTCCTTAGTGCTCCATTCTTGCGCTTCTGAGCTGACACCGGTGCTTAGGCGTTTGTTTCGGCACTCTCAGTAGGCGTAGTCCCAGATTCATAGAAGAGCGCTTTTATCCACCCGATCCCGAAGAAAGGTGATGGTTCCGATCCATCTAACTACAGGCCTATTGCTATCACCTCCCTACTCTCGAAAGTCATGGAGAGCATCATCAATAGCCAGGTCTTGGTTTATCGATTGATTAATGACCCTCAATATGGTTTTCATAGGTCAGTCATGGCGCAGTGGCACGAGGTGTGACTGCAAAACCGACTGGTTGTGGGTTCGATCCCCACTCGAGGAGATGAAATGTTTACTTAAATTTATATTTCCATTTCTTCGCTCTGGTGTCGAGGCTCAACACGCAATGCCTCCAGAATTCGGCAGAAGGTGGGGAACGGAGTGTCTTAACACTAGGTTCCCTCTGCCTACCCTGCTGTGTGCGGGATACAGCGTGAAGCTAATTTATTTAATTTAATTTATTTATTTTAATATGGTTTCGCAATGGTCGCTCAAGCGGTGATCTTTTAGTTTGCCTAATCCACCGCTGGGTTGCGACTATTGAAAGCAAGGGCAAGCAAGGAAAGAAGACCTTTCATCAAGTGTGGAAGAAGATATTTTTTTTAAAAACTTAATTACTTAAGTACCTATTTAGTTACAACCATTTCTATGTTTTTGCTGTTCTAGATACGATATCGCGTGCTATAAACGGACCTCGCAGATTACTAAGTTTAATCAGTTTTAGTTAGTTTTAATGGGTTTCAGACGATTTTGGTTAGTTTCGCTTGATTTTATCTATATCTATAGTAATTCGTTGTTATAATCTGTATGAAGTTATATTATGGAGTAAATCCCCGCAATTATAAATTATTAAGTATATTTTTCAGCTTTTAAAACATACTGGTTCCTATTTTCCATTCAATTTTAGAGATATTGTGAGTTGAGTCACATTTTTACATACTTCTGGTACGAAATAATTGAGTTCATATTTTTTGGAAATTTTGTCGGAATGTATATGGAATGATATATTTGCATTTCCTTCCTCCGCTAACAAAACAATGCAGCGTTAAGTTTTGGCTTCCGCAACACGCAACGTCTCGAAAATTGGGCGGTGCACGGGCAACGGAGTGTCACAACACTCCTACCCTCCCACTACTCTATATGGGATCAGCGTGAAGAAAAAAAAAATTAGCATAAACGTGTAAAAATAGCGTGTGAAATAAAAGTATTTGTATGTAATTACAACGATGCGACACTTCCTCAGTCGGCCAATAAACTTAGTAGGAAACGCGTGCGCATGTTCTTCTTTCATACGACAATTGACATGTATATTGTAAATTGTAAGTATATGTTTTTTTGATATGGTTGTTTGATTTTATCTGTCTAGTTAAAACGAATATGACAATTTCACTTTAAATTTCTATTATGAATTATCATCTGCTTACGTGTATATGATAAGAAGGTAAACAATGTTAGACAATCCATTCTCCTTTTGCCACCCAAAATTAAAAAAAAAAGCATTTTGAGTAACGGAGCTCAACACCGAGCCTTTTTGTTACTAGCGCGAAAAAAAAAATATTAATCTTGAATCTTTGTATTGAACCCAAAACCATTCACAGTCACGCTACCATATTGTGAAACGACGGCCTCATTAATATGAATGACCCCCAATTTGTCTCTGGTCAAACTACATAGAGGCTAGTCCTGGCGCAGGGGCACAAAGTGTGACTGTAAAACCGGCTGGTTTTGGGTTCGATCCACACTCGGGGAAATAAAATATTTATTTACATTTATATTTTAATTTCTTCGCTCTGGTGTCGAGGTAAATCGCGGAGTTGAGTTCCGCCACTCAACACGCAATGCCGTCAGAATTCGGCGAAAAGTGGGGAACGGAGTGTCTTAACACTAGGTTCCCCTCTGCTTACCCTGATGTGTGCGGGATATAGCGTGAAGCTGATTTATTTGAATAAACTACATAAACTCAACTAAGTAAAATTGTAAAAACTAATTATACACAATACAAATCCTTTAAAACATTGTAAGGAGATTTTAACTTGCCAAAGAGTACTTCACTGAATAAAACATGGCGTTAACTCTAAACGTGAAATTACAGAAATAAACAACTGCTGTTTTAACAGATTGTGAATGATTAATTCTGAATGTAGCTTTGAAATAAGTTTAGATTTACCTGTTTTTGATAATAATCTGTAATAACGAGGGTTGTGGGTTTGTTTCCTATTCGGGGTAATTAATTATTTTCATTTCATTGTCCCAGTAATAAGAAGGAGGCGACGAAGCGTTCCGCCGCTCAATACGTTATGCCTCAAATATTATTAAGAGAGTGTCTGAACTCTATATTTTCTATGCCTTCCCTGCTCTATGCTGATACAGCGTAAAATTATAAAAAAATTGACGCTTCACTTAGATATAATTATTTATAATTAGCCGATTCAATCATTTTTTTTAGCTGGGTATAGAGAACCTAGTAAAAAGATACTCCGATTTCAGTTGTCTTCCTTAATGTCACGAGAATTGCGTGTTGTGTTTGTCACAGTAGAACCTACCACTATACCATACATAAAATAGCATCAAGTTACACCACCGTAATACATAAAATATTTTATTTAGTTTCACGCTGCATCCCGCAAATAATAGAGTAGGCAAAAGGAACCTGAAAATCAAGAGTTAAACCTACAAATCTGCCTGTTAATTTAATGTTAAGTTAACATTGAGGCACTTCAGTTCCACACTTTCCGCCGAATTCTGGAGGTATTACGTGTTCAGTGGCGTAGCTTTTAGCTTTCTTCTCGTTACCAGAGCAAGGAAAATATTAAATATTTCATTTCCTCGCGTGGAAATCGAACCCAAGGCCCACCTCAATATACATAATAAGAAACAATAATAAAAAAAATATTCCCTAATTTAGATATGAACCTACTAATATTTACTAAGAATTTAAGCATTTTCCAACTGCACCACAATGCCGTCGACCCAAAAATGTAGGTAATATAAATTTAAGAAGTACAATGAGTCCATTTCAGCTATATTTGAAGTAATAATATTAATAAAGACATTTCGAGGGTGGCAATCGACGTTTTCTTTACATTTATGGCTGGGGACGAACGTTGGGCGTTCTGTGATTTTTGTGTTTAAAAGAATTTTCTGAAGTATTATACTCCATTTTCGCATTTATTTTATGAAGTAAATGAAAATAATAAATACATATTTTTTGTGAAGTTCCGTTGGCCCCGTTCTGTAAGTTTCTTGGATTTTTGTGGTTTCGTAAGTCATAAGAAAAACCGGAAACCTTACGTCTGTTCATTTATTATTATATTATATTTACTTTACAATAACTGCTGTATTTTTGGGACATCTGAGCGCCGTAGTAGCGCATTGGTACAACAAAATTGGCCGCGACGTTTGTGGATTCTAATATCTCGGGAAATGAATTAGAAACAAGGTAAAGCACGATGTTGAGTTCCACTCAATGCCTCGAGCGGTGGAAACAGAGTGTCTTAGCACTAGGTTACGTCTGCTTACCCAGCAGGGTATTTTTTATTTTCAAGCTATATCCTACAAATAGCAAGTTGTAAGATACATTTTGAACATAAAAAATAAAAAGAATAACGGATTAGACCGAAAAGATTATCGTGATATAATATAGCCTTCCTCGATAGACTACCTCAATAGACTATTAACACAAAAATATTTTTCTATTAGAAAAAGTACAGTTCTACCTAATAAGCTTTATAAATATTAATACAGATAAGAGCACAGTAAAAAAAACGTATCGCTTATGATTAGTAAACGTGACGGTTTTGAATTCGATTTTTACTCGAGGGAATGAAATGTTTAATATTTTCATTTCCTTGCTCTGGTGACAAGGCAAAGAGCGGCGTTAAATTTCGCCACGCAACGCGCAATGTTTTGAGAATTCTGTATATCAAATTTAAACGTTCTAAGTTCGTTTTGTTTGTACAGTGTCAGTCAGTCTCTTTCTAATGAAAGGGATATATATTTGATATAGATTAAACATCATTATTTTGTACATTAGGGGTGCTCCAAATGTTCAAAGCGTTTCATTAATTTTTTTTTTTTTAATTTAATGAATGAATAATGTCAATAAATTAAAATTAAAAACAAGTAATCCGTGTAAGACATTAAAAATAAAATCTAATTTATATCTATTTATACAATATGATCACCAAATATATAATGAAATAAATTATACTTAATTTGGCATACGTAATTTAATAAAAATTATATAATTATATAGACTTAGTCCATTTTCTTATTAAAAAAATACCTGTAAACAATCCCAACAACAATCAAATAAATATCTATTTATTTATTCTAATACAACAATGACAACACAAACAAAACTCTTAGCGAAACGTCAATACATCGAAACGCCTCTACTACAGGTGTTCTCAACATTTTACCTAAATTTACCCCTTTTTAGGTAAAAAAAAAGTTTTTACTTACCCATAATCAGGTTTACAGTGATAAAAACGGCTAACAGTAGATGATAATTGGACATTTTCGTTATATTCGATAGCACTATAGCATTGCGAAGCGTGAGGTCGGCTCGCGCGCTCTACACGGTATGAGGCTCGACCCCCTCCAGCCCTAACTTGAGGGGTAAGGATAGATTACACAGATACCTTATTTTATAGCTTACAATAGCTTGCTCACCAAAAAGCTATGAAACGCTACCTGCGTTTCATAGCTTTTTGGTGAGCGATATTTAGTGTATTGGGCTATTTTTGTGTTAAAAAATTATATAAAATCATATCATACGAGTATATATATAAAATCAGCTTCACGCTGTATTCCGCACACAGCAAGGAAGGCAGGGGGGACTTAGTATTAACACACTCTGTTCCCCACTTTCCGCCGAGTTCTGGAGGAATTACGTGTTGAGTGGCGGAACTCAACGCTGCGTTTTGTCTCGACACCAGAGCGAAGAAATGAAAATATAAATGTAAATAAATATTTCACTTCCTCGATGATGTGGGGATTGAACCCACAACCAGTCGATTTTACAATCACATTTTATGCCTCTGCGCCACGACTGGCCTCAATATATATATAATGTATATTTTTTTTTCTTTACACATCTCATAGCTGGGTAGACAGAGGGAATCTGGGGACGTAGTGTTACGTTGTTCTCTACATTGCGCTCTCAACAACACACTTCGGTTCCCCACTTTCCACCGAAGTTTGGCGACATAGCGTATTGACTGGATGTATTTCATTTCCTCGGGTGGCAAATTAACCCAGTATCTATCGCGTTTATAATCACATCTTGTACCACTGCGTCACGACTGTCTTCACAAATTATTTATCATAATTACATTATAAAATTCTGTGTAAATATTTGAGCATACTAAAATTTAAATTTTAGACTATCTAAATAAGTAAGCTAAGAATAGATCATTGTGACTTATACTTAAAAACGCTCATATTTTTTAAAGCTTACTAAACTTTAGTTTTGAACAGATACGTTCGACTAAATGTTGACTTTTTTAATTTTGCGTGCAAATTTTTTGTAAGTAAATTTTATCGGGTGGACACGGCCCAGCCTCCCCTGTTCCTTCGCCCATGACTCGAACTCGAACGACGAAACAAATATCATTTATTCCCTCGAGTCGAGTAGGGCTCGAATCTACAATCATCGCGGTTACAGTCAGGTGCAATCCTACTGAGCCACAGTGGCTTCGTAATTTTACTGTGTACTATTATAATGAAATATTTTCTTACTGCACTGTAGCTCTCCATTCTCGTGGCGCTCCATTCTCTCTGACTACCCCGCTAGGGATAAAGCGTGAAGCTAAGTTAAGTTATATTTTCTTACAAATGATATATGGAGACAGAAGTTCCCTATTGATCAGCAGAATAAAATATTTCATATAAAGTTTGACAGCTAAGTATCTCTTAGGATTTCATTTCAAGCTGCTTTCAATGAATGTCAAAATATATGTGCTTTGAAAATTAAACTTTGAAATTGAAATTTTCAAGTAGAAATCAAACTCACAAACATTAAGCCGTTGCGTACAGCGGCCTGAATTTATAATTTAAATAAAAAAAAAAAAATAGCTTCACGCTGTATCCCGCACACAGCAGGGTAGGCAGAGGGAACCTAGTGTTAAGACACTCCGTTCCCCACTTTCTGCCGAATTCTGGAGGCATTGCGTGTTGAGTGGCAGAACTCAACGCCGCGCTTAACCTCGACACCAGAGCGAAGAAATGGAAATATAAATTTAAGTAAATATTTCATCTCCTCGAGTGGGGATCGAACCCACAACCAGTCGGTTTTGCA
>JAATLQ010038432.1:0-30808 GCA_013421005.1 Heliconius erato x Heliconius himera | reverse complement strand
TCATTTATAATTTATTTTTATATTATATAAAGATTATTTTATACTTTACTTTTTACATTATTACTTTAAGGCGTAAATCTTGAAAACAATATTTTTTTTAATTATTTTAAGTGCTGTACATAGTCACTATCGATTATTCATCTATTCAGCAAAGTCGAATAGTGAACTTTACAAAAATGGGGAACATTACAAAATTAATATAATTCAAAAAATTGTAAATATTTATATGAAAAATCTTGGTTTACACTCTTGGTAATTAAAGTTCTTGGTAGTTGAGTTTTATTTAGGTTTTTTTTTCAGCTTCTCGCTGAATCGCTTTGCCTTCGTATTAGAGCAACGAAATCAAAATAATAATCAGCTTCACGCTGTACACCGCACACAGCAGGGTAGACAGAGGGAACATAGCTTTAAGACACTCCGTTCCCCTCTTTCCGCCGTGAAAGTATTATTAAATAGTAATTCAATCCTCCAAGTGGGAATCGAAACCACAACCGTCGCGTTTACAGTCAGACGCTTGTGTCCATGCGCTACAATGGCTTCATTATTTGAATATACTATGTTATTTTATTTTCTTTTGCTTTAGCGTCACATTGTATCCGGCACATAGAAGGGTAGGAAGAGGGAACCTGGAAACATAATGTTAAGACACTCCGTTTCCATAAAGACACTTTCCCGTCTCTCCGCCGAATTCTGGCTGCATTGCGTATTGTATGGCAGAAGTTATCAGAGCGAGGAAATAAAAATAATAAATATTTCCTTTGCACGAGTGGGAACCTAATCCACAATATGTCACGTTTACAGTCACACGCTTGTTCTCTTACGCCACGACTGGCCTCTTTGGTCTGCCGTTTGGTTATTTTATTTCTTAGAATACTTGCCTACTTTTTCAACAACGACAGGGTCGGAAAAGACAGTTTAGCGTCAATTCTCCACTTTCCTCGACGTACCGGAGTAGAAAAAATAAAAAATATATTGGTAGGGTACGAGTAGGGGTTCAACCCACAACCATTTCGTCATTCAATTTTACTTATTTATAATGTTACATTAAGAGAAATGAAGAATAGTAGAAAATATAGAATCTGGATAATGATCTGATAATAATGGAGTGAAAACTGAACTATATTTTCTATAGTTCAGTTTTCACTCCATTATTATAAAGTATCCACCAAAAATAGTACCAGGATAAAAATATTAAACGCTATGGCTGCTGATTCAAATTCCACTCATTTGGTTGTTTGCTTTTAAAATATTTTTAGAGTTCCCTACAAAAAGTGAAAAACCCTATTACTAAGTCTTCGTTGTCTGTTTGTCTCATGAACCGTGATAGGTAGACAGTTGAAATATTCACAGATGATGATCTCTTGATGAACAAACGCTAATGAACAGAATAAAATAAATATTAACCATACAACAAACGTGAACTCGTACTTGGTCGGTTTATTATGTAGCTTAACGCTATATCCTGCATATCCTCTTTTAAAGGTCGTCAACGCACCTGTAGCTTCTTTGGTATTACTCGGGGTCGTGAGCGGCGGTGGCCACCTGATGGTAAGTGACGATCAGGTGACCCATACGCTCGTTTGCCTTGTTTTTTTCCATAAAAAAAAATTTGCAAGCTAAGCAGAGGAACCCAATATTAAGACACTCCCTGTCACACTATCCGAGATATTGCATTTTGAGTGGCGTTCTGGAAATAATTATTCAGATTTTTTTTTCGACTTGGATTTATTGCTGTTGACCTGGACTGGCGGGTTCACTTTTTTTTGAGTAGAAAGCGAACGTACGACCGCTGCTTTTACGCGGCAGCTAGGCGATATGCCGTTGCGCCACAACGGCATCTTGGAAATGTAGTACCAGTAATCTGAACTACAAGTTACCTGGACCTAAGTCGTTGTTAATGGAAATGACACTAGATGGCGTTTTCTATAAATAAAAATAGAAACCTTTTCTATAAAATAAATAAAAATAAAAATGTTAACTTAGTGTTAAGACACTCCATCCTTGATTTTCCGCCTTCTTTCGAGATATTTATCTGCTGATTGACAGAAATTAACGCTGTACTTTATCTGTCCAAACCGAAAAACCTAAAAAACTTTTTAAGCTTTGCTCCCTTTCCCTCTCTGCCTTCCTTAGTAAGATAGGCAGAGAGATGTGGGTTCGATCCCCACAGGGTGAAATGTTTCTATTTATTTAATTCTTATATCCTGACCTTGGTAGACGAAGCACATCATGAAGTTGCGCTAATCAATATGCAATATTTAGAAATTTGGGCGGTAGCGTGGGGAATGAAGTGTGTTATGTTCCAGCAGTGGTTTAATTAGGGGAATAATAAAACAAGCAGTGTCACGTTCTGTTTATTTAGAAAAATGATTCAGCAAAGACTCATCAATATCATGACATCATTTTGAAAAACAAGGATCATTTCATCTTTATGTAGTTTTATGTATGTACTTAATATGATAAGGACACTCGTGGTGCAGGGACACAAAGTGTGACTGTAAAACGGACTGGTTGTGGGTTCGATCCCCACTCGAGGAGATGATATATTTATTTAAATTTATATTTCCATTTCTTCGCTGGTGTCGAGGCAAAGAGCGGCGTTGAATTCTGCCACTCAACACGCAATGCCTCCAGAATTCGGCAGAAAGTAGGGAACAGAGTGTTTTAATACTAGGTTCCCTCTGGCTGGCTACTGCTATGTGCGGAGTACATTAAAATCACCATTTAACAGATGAACAGTTAGAATCAACATTTATTTTAAGATTGAACTTCTATTACATGGTAGTTTTCTTGAAAACGAAAGGCAGACCGCGCATTTCATTATCTATTCTCATAGTCCATCGGAAACAAAATAAAATATTTCAAATGATGGCAAGCTCTATTTGCGTCAGTTATTTTACAGACAATCATGTGTTTTAATTTGATATATAGTTCACAAAAAAAACATGAGTGCTAATTATCAACATTAAGTGAACTCTACTTAATGTTGATAATTAACACCTTAAACCAGGCAACCTTGGAGTTGAGACAGACTGAAAGGGACCATTGTTTTTCCAATTCCTTATGCGATTTTCTTTAAAAAAAAACATATGAGTGCAATTTTGCATCATAACCGCGTTACCATAAATTTAATTAAATGTGATTGCGGCACGATTCTTCTAGGCAAGCCTGGTGTAATCTATTCTACTATCATGTATCATTCTTAAATAAAAATTTCATTAAAAAAAAGATCCCTGCAGATTTATGCACTGGGATCGTAGGAAAAGATAAAATATATAATGTTAATAAATTTACTCAATTTAAAAATTAAAGTGTCATTACTATTATGTATAATTAAATTGATAATAACATACTCTTTTAATGTGAATAAAATAGGTATACGATAATACATAGAAATAGTTGCTAGTTGCTATAATAGTTGCTAGTACTGTTTAACATTTTACCATCCTGCAAAGCCGTGTGCACAGCTGGTCTGGCACTTGCCGCGATCATCAGCACCAATGAAGGTCTTTTCTTCCTAAATCAAACTGTAACAAACAATGAAAATTTTATTTTCAAGCAGTAATATTGTTCAAACAGTTGGACAAATTACACGCAGTACAACTTTCTCAACTGCTTTTTTTAATTATTACAAAACAATGTTCATGTCTGAATTGCTATGAGATTTCTCTTTTTATTGGCATCATTCATTGATATCATAAATTGAAAAGTAAAAGCATTCATATGCTCGTATTTTCGACGAAATGCTCTTCGCCACATTTCACCATGCGGCAATGGCAGCCATGGCTTGAGTGCCGGAAAGCTTGGCATAAATGATACTGCGCTGGGCCTTTACGACTTCGCCATGCTTGATTTTGATTTCCGGCACGTAAAGTAATTTGGTGATGCCATACCTTTACGAGATCCGGGGTAATCGTCAAGATTGCAAAAAATATACAGCCCGGCTGACCCATCCATGCCCTGATCGGCCGAACATACTCCACCTGGTAACCCACCTATCGCTTTGGTAATATCCTCCGGAGTGATGGCCGCCGGCAGCCTCCTGATAGCCACTTTGCGACTCAACTCCGAAGGGAGCGCGTAAGAGAACTAGGACATTCTCTCGGTCTCGTCTAGATCTGAGAGGTAACGCTGGATAATGTGAAACTCAGCGCACCAAGCGCACTCCTTTGCCGAAGCTTGCGGCGCTAATTTGTCGTGTAGCGACCTAATTGGGCCTAGTTTGTCGTGGAGCGAAGTGATACAGCAAAGAAATGAAATTAGTTGCCCAATTTGGTAGGGTCTCGCCAATCAGCGGAGGTTGGGTGCAAGAGTTGACGCAGGCATTGGCATAGCCTAAGCCGCCAGGCTCGGGCCAGATGCTTAAATCGCGTCAGCAAACGTGGTGCTTGGAGTTATAGCTGATATCGATATCCTGTACCAACAGGATGTCAGATCCGTATCGGTGATATAGATAGCTTTCGTAGGTGGAAGGACTAGGATGGGCATTTCTTTGCCTGTTCCTTCCTCTCTTGACGTCTTCTTGATGCTGGCCGGCTGTTTTAATTCGTCTGCTGGTTGCGGGTGTTGGACCCGCGGAGTTGCTATGAGTGGGGGCTCCCTCGACTTTCTCTCCGTACAATGTTGAACGAAAGAAAATGATCAATATCTTTGTAAATATAGCATAATAAAAGTATTACAGATGATAAATGGGCAAAGCCGCGAGCGGGCCGCTAGTATCTTAATGCAATGTCAAAATTTCGAAGTATGTTTTATCAAAATAGCTAATAGTTGGCAAAGCGTGTAACATAAAAACCATCGGAACCATAAAATGAGCATTTACTGATATATTATTTTTTGTAATACAAAATATGTTACTAATTTTAAAAACAATTTCTTTTACATTACATGCTTTATATACTGTGTACCTATTCATATAAAAAAAACAATTGAAATTATAAATCAAACGGCCATCGTCGTCCATCAAGTCAGTATAGCTTATAGTTTAATAACATTTTAATTTTAACATGTTACTGTGTACTTATAAACTATTACTATGGTCATCGTGTCGCAGGATCATAAGTGCGCGAGTGTGGGCACACAAGCGTGCGACTGTAGGTTGTGGGTTCGATTTCCACTTGAAGGAATGAAATATTTAATATTATCATTTCTTTACTCTAGTAACAAGAAATAGACTGAAAGTGGGCAGTGGACAGAAGTCTCTTAACACAAGGTAGTCAAAGTATACCTAGGAAAGGTATACTTTGACTATCTTGTATTTACGGGAAAAAATACTGAAACGCTATAATTTGTTTGCATCTGGATCTTTTTAGTCTGGTAGTAGACCATCTTACCATTTTATTGACAACCCAAAGTTTGCAGCTTCTGTTCGAATGAGGAGGAAAATAGAAAAAGTAGTGAAATATCAAATATTCTTTGCAATAATTATTTTTGTTTTTAATAACACGATAGCTAAACTTTCCGGTCGAATTCGAGATATAGCGTAGACAGGTTGCACACTTTGTTTTGCCCCGTCAATTGTCATCAACCTCTTTATACATGCTCTTAGTGAGGTCCTCATGCTGTTGACGTGACCTTCCTCCAAAACACGATTGTTGTGAAACTGCGTTCTTGGTCAGGTTCAGGTCCCTTGCTCCTCGTACCACTCATTTCTATAAACCTTTTTTACTCTCCTTTCACTACTCGTTCAGTCGACGTGGCCAAACCACATGATCCAGTTCTGTTTACTTCTAAATATTATATATTCATTTTCAGCATGTTGAAGTTCCTTATTGTGATAAGTGTCATTATTGAGTACCGAAGGAATTGTGGGTTACGTCACTCAATAAACAATATGCAGATTAGGCGGTACGTGGGGAACGGAGTGTCTTTACACTAATTTTCCTGTGTCGACCCTATATACAAGTACCCTATATATCAGCCTTTTACAAAACAGCTAGGACCTATTCATGGATCCGATACTAATATACATTATTTTCAGCATGTTGAAGTACCTCTTCGTGCTTTGTGCTATAACTACCGTACTATCGCAGGAGAGCGGACGTCGTGCACCACCACCCGAAAATCCTGCGCCCGTAACAGAACCCTATTTAGAGGTGTCCAGTGTTAAATGTGATGTAGACACAAACAATTTCTGCGGTTCTGTTAACCCAAGCGGAACATTTGAAGGGGCAGTACAAAGATATAGACATAAAAATGGATGATAATATAAATATATTTTAACATTTCTTTTAATATTTGTTTTTTATTGGCCATAGTTTAGATTTTTTAAATTATTTCCTCTTTTTTTATATTAATTTTAAGTGCCATTTTGAGTTTCACCACTCTACACGCAGTGTGTAGGAAATTGAATTTCTTCACACTATGTACCCTACTATACGCAGAATACAGCGTGACTCTAAAAAACCGTAAGTAAATTTATAAATGTATAAAACAATTAATAAAACACTGAAATAGTCACACTAATTTAATTATACAGAGATGCGTCTGCGCTCCTATTACAATAGGGAATAGGATAAAACACATATAGAGTAAAATATTTCAAACCCATACCTAAATAAATTAATCAAGATATCTCACCAGTTTAGTCGTAGGATTTATTTTTCATTTCACGATGTTTATCCAAACTGCATTTCGTGTGACGCAGTTACGAATTGATACCAATAACGTAAACACCTACTACTACAAAAATACTACTAAGCGTTGCTGACCTGCTGTTTTTAATACTCAAAAAATATACTAGAACGGGTAGGGGATGTCTCTTCTTCTAGTTTAGCCGCCATTACCTACGACTCAATTTCGTGAGTAAAGCGTGTGTGGTGTTATCGCTTTGATAGGTTTGTGTCTGTATGCGTCATTCTTGATAAATGGCATTTTATTTTTCAATGATAATTTTATTAAATATTTTGTTTGAAAAAAACATTTTTTCTTTTTTGGAAAAATCTCTTTTGCTATAATTGTATAAGGTTTTTATAGAGTTGTTAAAACTGTGGTTTCATTTAAAGCGGTGATGACAAAAACACTCTGTATTTATATGGCTGGAACGACGATGAAGATGACGAAAAGCATTTTGTCTGATACAATTTTAAAATTTTTAGAACAAGTTCACTGCGGTCTTATGTTAGAGAAATTATCAGGTGCTGGGATTGATGTCGAAATCGGGCTTGGACCGGTGCACAACAAACTATCCAAAACGCTCGATACGTTTGAGTCTCTTCGAACTCAAGAAATTATTTTAATTATTCGAGTAAATTATATTCTTCTTCTATCTTTATATACGTTATACAGTTAAACGTAGGCGGCTCCAGCACCAGGGGAAGAACAAGAAAAGTGCGCGGTACCATTGTGAATTCCATTACCAGGCCGATTCGACATTAGCCGCAGTCAACGTTTTTAAATTGTTAAAATTTGTAAGACACTACTGGAATTCTGTTCTATTTATTTGTATTACAAAGAAAAAATACGTAACAACTCCGCTCAAAATCTGTAAAAAAATATAATTAGTAAATAGTAAAAAAAAAATGTTTTTTTCAATTTTAAGCTGTATCCCTCCCGCATATAGCCAGGGAGGAAGAAGATCTAGTGTTAAAACACTCCGTTTCCCATATTTCGCCGAATTTTCAAGGCATTGCGTGTTAAGTAACAGAACTCAACGTAGCGCTTTTACTTTGGTCCCAGAGCGAAAAAATGTACCCATAGGTTTATAAAGACTTTTTTGTCTCTCCTAATAATTTGCTTAATAAGCTGTTGGCAGGTTTACATTTTATGCTGACGATTTGCCGAATTCAAACGTTTAACGTAGCGGAGGAGAAAACGGAGTGCCTTGACACTAGCTTATCTCTGTCTAACCTATTATGAGCGGGATACAAAACTGAAAACAAAATCATTAAATTAACTTGAGGCCATGGTATCAAAAACTTATTATGATGATAAGCTTTGATAAATATAATTAGGTTAACATGATTACATTTAATTAAAAAATATCAAAAATGTTAAATTTTTATATAGGTAGGATTTATTATGTTAGTATTTTTTAGGGTTTCTACCTCAAAAGGAAAAAAAAACTTTATAAGATCACCTTGTTGTCCGTCAGTTAAGACTACTTATTTTGAGATCGCGTAGAGGCTTGAAGCTGAAATTAATATCAAATATATAGATCTACGGTCCCTTGCAGTCCCTAGCAGAAGATAGGATCATTTATGCAATATATTTGCTGCATTTTGTATGAAATTTGAAGTATAATCGAAATCTATAGTGTAGATACTTCCTGTGGACCTAGAGTTATCTCTAAGCTAGAGTTATGAAATTTGGCGTAAAGTGAAAATTTACAATAATTATTATATATTTGTAGTTTAATTCATACAGGTTGAGTGCATACGGCCTCATATTTAAGCTTGCCAACTTTATTCGCCTAAACTTATAGGGTATTTTCCGTAGATCTACGATTATGAAATTTGGCAAGAA
This sequence comes from Heliconius erato x Heliconius himera, assembly GCA_013421005.1. Classification (NCBI taxonomy): domain Eukaryota; kingdom Metazoa; phylum Arthropoda; class Insecta; order Lepidoptera; family Nymphalidae; genus Heliconius; species Heliconius erato x Heliconius himera. The sequence continues at coordinate 22,345 of JAATLQ010038432.1, read as the reverse complement.
GAGAGACCTTGCAGTACAAGTAAAAGAAAAAGAAAAATGGAAATTTATAAATCATTTCATACAATATAAGTGCATTCGCCTGCAAGCTTAAGTTTGTCAACTTTGTAAGTAACTTTTGTACCTACAGTAAAATTAGTACGAAACTTTACGCTGTAACCACACGCAGCTCTAACTAAGACAATCTATTCTCTAATTTTCACCAGAATTCGCGACGTCGAGTCGCTGTACTCAACCATATTTCGTCTTGCCACAGAATGAAATGAAAATATTATATTATCCTGAGTGGGAATCAAACCCACAACCATCGCATTTTTCAGTGAGACTGCGCGCTTAAATACTGACTCCCATAGGTTTATTTAAGAAAACAAATAACATAGTAAATGTTAAAAAAATACCACTCTGTATATCGGTAAAAAAAAACCCGTCACATATTAATTAATCCTAAATTTTTATCTCGATACAAAAATCCTAATAATTACAATATTATAAAAAGCTCTTTTAGACCACCATTAGTATCCAGTCCTGCCATGGATTTCACTATGGCGGCTATTTACGTCCTTTTATTTTTATTAAATATTCATTCGGGATTCCCTTATCATACAGGTATTTTTTTATTGTATATATAGTATAAGAAAATTTAATTCACGCTCTATCCCGCGTATCAGGGTATTTATGGAATTAGTGTTTAAACACTTCGTTCTCTATTTCTAACATTTTTAAAGTGTTATTCCACTTTTAGAAAAGAAAACTTTGTTCTCTACTTTATCATGCGCTGATAGCGGAAACTGCAGGACAGCGTTAGACTATTATGAGTTCGATTCCCATTCGCAGGAATAAATTATTTTCATTTCCTCGCTGTTCTGATATCAACACAAATGGCGGAGTTGAGTTCAGCAATTTGCAACAATGTCTCAAAAATAAGGCGGAATTTATGAAACGGAAGATCTTAACATTATGTTTCCAGTGCCTATCTTACCCTTTATTATATACGAGTCAAACCAGTCGGATACTGGTTTTCTGTGTTATAATCTTCTCTATACAGGATGGAAGCGTCAGCGCTCCTTTTACGGGAACAGCATATAGGGTAAAATCTTTTAACCCATACCTAAAGAAATTAATCAAGATACCTCAACAGTTTAGACGTAGTATTTTGTTTCATTTCACGATGTTTATCCATACCTGAATTTACACATTGATACCAATAACGTAAACACATACTACTACAAAAATATTACTAAAGATTTAAACTTTGAACTTTGCTGCCAATACTTACAACTCGATTTCGGAATGAAGCGTATGCGGTGGTTTCCCTTTGATAGCTTAATGCCTGCGTGGGTCGTTCTTGACAAATGGCGTTATTTTACTACGATAATTTTATTATTTATTTAGTTTGAAAAATTAACTTTTCATTTTTGGGTTTTTTTTTAATTGTATTAGACTTTTACAGAGTAGTTAAAACTGTGGTTTCATTTAAAGTGGTGCTGACAAAAACATCTTGTATACATGATATATTTACATGTACATAATATATATATAATTGTGGGTTTGTTTCGCACTCTAAGAAATACAAAATATAATATCTTTATTTCTTCACTCTGGTAACAAGGCAAAGCGCGGTGTTGAGTTGTGCAGGAACAGCGTGATTCTTAAAAATATATTTTAATTGTAATTTTAACAATAAAAAATACATTTTAACAGTAATTTTTTTTTACAGGAGAACAGAAAACACTGGTCCTGCCTGTAGAATATCACATTAGAGGTGAAATAGCTGATTTGGTTACGGGCTTGGATCGACCATTTGAGGCGTGGTTAGTAGTAAAATAGTAAAAGCAATTGAAATTGGTACCTAGTGAGCGGGAGTTGGTTGACTTTCGAGAACATAGAATATTGATGATACTGGAAGAAGATTATGTATAAAGCATGAGGATCCTTCGAAGAGCATATTGAAACAAGAGATATCTCCCTCTAGCTCTCTTAGCCAGCGACAGAGAACGAGGCAGAGAGAGATGTCCCTTGTTTCATAAATTGGAAGTATAAGTAATCGGTTTGTTTCATATTTTATTTTTATTTTGTTGAACTTTTTAGGTACAGTGAAGATAAAAACAAATCTCGTATAGATTTCTTTAACGGCTTAGTTAAAACATATTATCATACAGAAGATGAGGACACGTCAACGGAATACACAGTAAGATCTTTTTCCTTCTTTCTTAACCTGAATACATTGACGTAAGAATGAATAGGCTGGATAATTCGTGCCCAACTCAAAATAATTAAGTGCCCACAACAGAATTTTCACTAACACAAAAATCAGTCCGTAGTCAACAAAATTTATTTATTTTTTAAATTACTTTTTCCTTGTATTGAATAAATAATTAAAGCTGCAAATAATTACACAACTTGCGAATATAGGTATATAAATGTTGATTCATTTCTTGAGTGGAAATCCAACCCTCACACCCACTGCACTATAACTGACGGACAACAACTTTATTTCTTTTCTTTTAGGTTCATCCCGTCACTACAGAAGAAGTTACAAATGAAATACAATGTGATAAGGGCTATCTTGAGGATCCACCCAAATTTTTGCCCTGTACTGATAACTTTACGCACACTGGTATTTTTTTATTATTTTTAATTACAATTTCATTTACTCATTAAACGCTTTTCATATAAACAAAATACAATCTTGTAGAGATCATTTTGGAACTCAATTCGCACCAGCGCAAATTCAAATAGACCTTATTCTTATATAAGTTCACCTGCAACTTCATTCGTGTGTTCTAAAGTTTAGCCCGCATTTTTTTAAACTTAACTAAACTACTTCACACTGTATTCCTAGCGGGGTAGTCAGGAGATCGAGCGAGCGCCAAACGCTACAATCTCTGCATACCTCTTTCGCCTCGTCTACTGTTACCAGACGGTTTCCCACAAACGCCACAACGGCTTTAATTTAGTAATTATACTGATTAAAGTCCATTAAACGCTAACTGACATCTCTGTGTGTTTTTCCAAGTGTAAAATATTATTATTAAATATAAAATTGTTGTAATATATATTTTTAATAGGTGAACAAATTTATAACAGTAAAGTAGTCCAGGTTTGGACATATCTGGAGATTGATATGGAAGAGAAGAAAAAAGACGTAATTTATGTATATAGAAATGAGGAAGGGATAGATGTACCTGTTTGGTAAGAATAATTGCATATTTTCTTATTCTGGTGCAATATTAACACAATTATTTCATAAATAATTATATGAGACATTCCTGGTGGAACGGCAAAGCGTGAAAGTGCATAAAATACATCTTCTATCATTCTTTCGTTCACAGGAGAGAACGAAAAGTTTACAACGAATGGAATGGTGCTGTCTCTAAGCACACCATATTACTGTACTTCGACTACAAAGTACCCAATGAAGAAGATTTGGATGCCACAAAAGGTATTTTGATAATAAAAGTTTCACGTTTTTCTCGATGTACCTCAGAAAACTTAGTGTCTAGTGCAACTAGAAACTTATTGTCTTAAATAATAAAATTGTAATCTTTACATAAAAAACAGTAACAGCTCAGTTTTTGTCGGCTCTTCTCAGCAGAACTGCCTACCGGTGGCTGTTTCCATGGATGGTCATTCGTCAATACAAAAGTATTTGGCTATAGACCTTTATTTAATTATAGAATATTTTGAATTTAAATCTGTCAAGATTTTTCACAAGCAATATCTCCGCTATTCAGATCCTGGCTCCATCACCTGACCAACTTGGAGATACCATATTACTGTATTCTAAAATTTATTCTAAATTTTAATTCTATCTACACGTATTATTTGTAATATCAATGGAGAATTGGCCATTGACGTGATATTACAAATGATTCAAATTCAATAGGTATCTTGAATTTTGTTGTATAATGTTTATTTTTTATATTTTCAACTAAACATTATAAGATGGCCTAAAATCGTGTTTTTAAAAAAGAATAAAAAAATCTTGAAAATCCACACTGACTCGATTAGATGCTGCGTAGGGAACGGAGTGTCTTATCATAAGGGTAACAAGGTTCCCCCAGTCCACCCTGCTATATGCGGTATATAGCGATAAGACAAGCCAAATTAATATATTTAAAAATATTAGTTAATTATTATTATTAAGTATTCAAATTTTATTTTCAGTTAAAGAATGTGAAGATGCATTGCTAGTACCGGTACATAATCGTTGGTCAGATGAAGATGACGTTTTTCATGGGTTCGAATTACTTTATAATATATTTTATCTGCATTTTTTTTTAAATATCTTTTATATTTAAAAAAAAAATGCAGATAAAATATTTATTAGTTTCAATTAAGATTGTTTATTAAATTTCTCTATTTTTTTATTTCATTTAATTAATAAATTCGTCTTGAATATATTTCAGTTACAAAATGAAACATGGAAGAGAATATAGAGGTGACGAACATGAAATGAGGAGATCAATCTTCAAAAAAAATTTAAGGTAAATTATGTTATATCGTTCATGTGTGCAACAATGACGAATAATATATAAAAAAACAAGAAAGAATTCAATGTGTGCAGAAAGGTCATTTACAAGTTTGAATTACAATTTATTTACAAATTTGAGTTAAAAATCCGGTCAAGTGCGAGAGGAAGTCGCTTAACTTATAAAAATTGTCAAATTTAAGTTTGTGGGAATTTCCATTTCCGTTTCTCACTTTCCGCCAAAGTCTGGCAGTATTGCGTTTTCTCTTGAGTGTCACAACCTGTTGTATTTATAGTCGCACGCTTGTGTAGTCGTGTCACGTCTGGTCTTCATAGACTCAGACATTATGATAATAAGCAAAGAAAACATAGCTTTACGCTTGTTCCTGTAGGCTTACATTTTATAAGTGACATATTATAAGGGTTTTAGTAAGATTAGCATGTGGAAACTGTACTGGCCTCTAACAAATAGTTTTTACCTATTCACCAAAAATAGCGACACATAAAATTTTTGTCCTTGACCTTTCTAATAAAGAAGTTACGCATTTACAAACTTTTATTGCGTCTCCTATAATAATTTCAGAAAATCCTAATACGTCATTCTTGCACCGAATGAGCAAATTATATATAAGTAAAAAATACGCAAACAATATTTTGAAATTGTTATTTAATTTCACTTTACTAATTACATTGCAGTTTTCGTATGCTTATATTACCATAACATGCATTTATATAAAGTAAACATTTCCAATGCAGGCGTGTTATAGACCACAATAAACAGAATCTTGGCTACAAACTGACCATTAATAAGTTCTCTGATCGCACTGATGCTGAGCTAACTTACTTGAAAGGCACTAGACCTTCGGATCCTTTAGCTTTTGGATCAGAACCTTTCCCCCATTCTGAGAAGGAGGTCAATGAGTTAGTTGAGGACTTACCAGAGGAGTTCGATATGAGGGTCGATGGTGTAATAAGTGTGGTTAAAAGTAAGTTGCTATTTTCACCATAGTGACGTAATTTTCTAATGTCTTATTGCCTGTGACAATTGTGCTTAAGTTTTCTGTGCGTGTGATTGTTTATTTTATTTTTCGCAGTCTCAAAACAAAATGCAAACCAATGGAAACCATTTAAAAGTAATTTCGAAAACGTAAACTGACTCGCCATAATAATACCAGTCAAATATTTCAGTCAAAATCTTTAATAACGATATAAAAACGAAGCTTAAATTATTCTATAAGTTGAAATAACCCACATTTAAATCTGAAAAATGTAACATACGAGTATTTCAGAACTCTAACATACATGCTTATGAAGAAATATCTTACACCTAATGGGATCAACATACTCAAGCACTATCCAATTCTGATAACCCCCTTGTTTTAAATTGGTGAAAATTGGCATAAAATGGAACCAAATTATCAATAGATTTTTAATTATTAATGTGAAGTTTAGAGGCACATAAATTCCTAATACATTACAGATCAAGCATCGTGTGGCTCGTGCTGGTCATTCGCGACAGTAGCTGCAGTCGAAGGAGCCTTAGCCCGAGCTAATGGCGGCCGCAACTTGGATTTGAGTGAACAATCCCTTGTTGACTGCTCTTGGGGGTAAGCTTTTGCTTTATCACTCTTGCTTTTCGTCTACTTGCCTTACCGTCTATCTGAGTAAAAAGAAAAAATGTTGAATTAAATTATATAGTAAAAAAACCCTTTTAAATGGTAGAGAATGTGCTATGAATAGCTCCCAAGCTATAAATTATGTGACCTTAAACTGAAATGGTTTACTCTGGAAAGTTCTAAGATTCAGATCCTAGTCCTCCTTTACCAATAGTAGAATATCTATAATAATGTAACATATCATAAAAACTCTTTATTTTACACTGTATTAAATAATTACATACAAAGAATTTTTAATCATATAATCATATTTTCCGTGTATTATTATGTGTTAAACACTATATATGTGATATTTTTTCTAATAGGTACACCAATATGGGATGTGACGGAGGTTTCATTGCCAATGCTTTCAAATACGTTCTTAAACATGGGATACCTATGGAGAGCGAATACGGAACCTACTTAGCGGCTGTAAATATATAATATTTTCTTAAAAAATAATGAGGCTTTGAGTCCCCTCACTCAATTCAATGTTATAATGTCTCGTATTTAAGTTGAAAATGAAGAATCAAATACGGAAACTTAAAATATGACTGACAAAATGATTCAGTTTAAAATTAGTTTCGTAACTTCATAATTTATCCCCAATTTTTGCCGAATTCTCTAGGCATTGCGTGTGGAGTAACTCAATGCCGCGCTTTCCTTCGTTACCAGAGGTTTTTTTTATCAAACCATGAAACTGCAACCGACGCGTTTGATTTATGGACACTATACTACTAGCGGCACGAGGTGTGACTGCAAAACCGACTGGTTGTAAGTTCGATCCCCACTCGAGGAGATGAAATATTTACATAAATTTATATTTCCATTTTCTTCGCTCTGGTGTCGAGGTTAAGCTCGGCGTTGAGTTCTGCCACTCAACACGCAATGCCTCCAGAATTCGGCAGAAAGTGGGGAACGGAGTGTCTTAACACTAGGTTCCCTCTGCCTACCCTGCTGTGTGCGGGATACAGCGTGAAGCTAATTTTATAAATAACTACCATACATTTATTTACAGGACGGTAATTGCAGTTTAAGTAACATGAGTAATATCTACGGAATTAAAGGCTTCGGCCGCGTTCCTCCGATGAGTGTTAACGCGATGAAACTAGCGCTCTACAAATATGGGCCGGTCACTGTAACAATTAACGCGACCCCTATCCACGACTATTCTAGTGGCATCTTCTACGATTTGAACTGGTATGTATGATACGAAATTGATTTTTTTATTTTGAATTCACACTTTTTCCGCATATCAGAGTAGGCAGAAGAGCCAAGTGTCAAGCTATTCCGCTTTTTTAAAGAGAGGAAGAAAAAAGTACTCAAAATTCCATGGATTTACATGGACCTTGCGGGTGTATGAAGTTCATTGCAGGTTGAGAAGCTCAAAGTACTCCTAGTTAATGTTTAAGGAGAGTCTTTATATACATACCTCTTTAAATTATGCGGGGTTCCTGGTAAAGATTTCATTGATTGAAGAATTACTTATAGGTCCCGACTATTAATCCTAATAAACTATTGGGCTTGTTTATTTTCTTTTTAGTTTGATGCAGTCGGGGTTTTTGTTTTTACAAATATTTTTTTATTTTTCATTTTTTTGTTAGAATTTATAACGATAATGATAATCATGATATACCTTTTTGAAATTCTGAAATTAAGCTCTTGAATTTGATACCCATATTGTAGTATTCGAAACGAAAATTTTTTTTATCACTAAGTCCAATGGCGTACCACATCCGCCATGATTATTTTTTATTAACGTCACCTATCTAAGAACACTTGAGCTGCTAATACAAATCTAACGATACCTCAAATGTGTAAATCCGTTCAGCGGTTCTGGAGATACGAGGTAATAAAGAATATTACATACATACCAGATACGCGCGAAAACATAATCCTTCCTTAGCAGTCGGGAAAAAAGGAACGAAACTACATATTCCTTCTGCCTACCCTCAAACATTACAGAAAATATATGAATAATTTTATATTTCAAAATAAAATATAAGAGATATATTATGTATGATTCCGTTTATGTATTGTGTATATTATATTTAAATATAAGATTTGTTTGTTTTTGCAGTAATAACCATCATATAAATCATGCTGTAACAGTTGTGGGATATGGGACAAGAGATGGCGCCACATACTGGATAGTGAAAAACTCTTGGGGAGAGGACTGGGGGCAGGACGGATATATACTCCTATCGTCCCTGAACAACAACTGTCATTTACTTGAAGAACCTTTATATCCGATAATATAATTGTTAGCTTAATTGAATATAGAAGTAATAAATTAACGTGCAATCTAAATGTTTCTTTTATTTATAACATAATAAGGGGAATGTCGGTGAAAGTGTCATAATGGGAACGAAGTGTATTAACACTAGGTACACAGGTTACCTCTGTCTACCCTGTTATATGCTGGATACTGTGCGTGAAGCGAAAAAAAAACATAATAAGACGAAAATAAATATTTTAAATAATTTTCAATTTCTTTATAAAAATAATAATTTTAATACGTAAGTTTATTAGATAATTTTAAGTTTCTTCTGGTGAATTGAAATAAGTGAAACAAATCAAAATTAAAAATTTGTCATACAAACATATTTGATTAATTGTTATTTAAGAATTTATTAACCACAACTTAGGACTAGTAAGTAGGCTACTATATTTTATTTTCTATTTCTTCAAATTTTACATGGAGTGAAACTTTGGGCACGGCGAACGAATGAGTGATGAAAGAATGGTAAAAAAGATTTATGATGGAAAAGTGAACGGTAAGAGAGGTAGGGAGAGACCTCGGTTGACCTTCGAAAACACAGTATCAAAGATACTGGAGGAAGGTCACGTAAAAAGCATAAGGACCCCCCGGAGGGCATGTATGAAGAGGTTGATGACAGTGGACGAGGTGAAAGAGGTATGTAAAGACCGTAGCGTTTGGCGCTCCGTTCTCTCTGACTACCCCTCAAGGGATAAAGCGTGAAGCTAAGTTAAGTTAAGTTAAGTGAAACAGGACACTTTAAGTACGGTTTCAGTAGAAGGTGCTGATATCTTAGGAGAGTGAGTGTGACGACGACTCTGCGCGACAACACGTCTAAAAGTAATTAAAAATTAATAAAGTAGTGCGGAATATAGCCTGAGGCTAAAATACAATGAACTGTAGTTTCGATATACCTTCGCACTAATCTTAGGAATTTCTGGTTCGAAATATATATTTTTTGCATTGGATTTGGATATGTAGGTTACATATCGAGGAGGACTATATATTACATAACATATCGTTTCCATATAACCCTCTGTACCTGCCGTCGGTTTTATCCTACATTGAGTAGTGGAAACCAGAACAATCATCAGGTGACCCGTAAAATGTGAAATTATGATAATAAATAACCCAAGATATTTTTCTTTATATTATATTTTTTTCTTATAATCACTAGAAGCCCTGCAAACATATTTTGAACATAAACGCAATTCACTTTATAAAAAAAATAGTCGTTTATTTCGGGCAGGCGAAGCTCCTAACTGTACTGTAGCTCCCTGTTTTAAGTACTCCATTCTCCTTTCTGTCGAATTTTTGAGGGCATAGCGTGTTAACTGGCGGAACTCAACGCCGCACTTTGCCTTGTTACCAGAGCGAAGAAATGAAAATATAAAATATTTCATTCCTACGAGTGGGAATCGAAGCCACAACCAGCAGCAGCGGTTACCGCGGTGACGGCCTCAATGCATGCACAGTAATTACTGATGATGTCTTAACATAACTTTATGTACATAATATTTTAAGAGGCTTAAAAGAAAATATTAATTTAAATTTATTAAAATTAATCGCATCTCTTAACAAATAATCATATACAAAAAAATCTTTTAGATTTTTATTTGACTAAAATAGATTATAAGCTGTTTCTTAGTTCGCTTACTATTTTTATTCTTCGTATGTGACAAGCAAGTCAAACAGGACAGCTGCTCGGAGCCCCCATAAAACAGGGTACAACAAACGGGAAAATACCTTTTTTTGTCGGATTAGAATTTTTTTTTAATAATATTCTTCTGTAATATTAAAAATTTGTTAACGAACTTTCAGCCGTAGCATCGATCAATTTTTGTTTTGATCGAGCATTTAAATCATTGAATGTTTAGTTAGTCTGCCAACCAATTTCAATCAATAATTATTATAAATTAAACTAAACTAGCTTCACGCTGTATCCCTAGCGGGGTTTTCAGAGAGAACGTCGGTTTCCAGGAGGCGCGGGTTCGAGTCCCGCTGCGTTCAAATTTTTATACGTTTTCTAAATAAGTATTTTTCTTTCCTAAGTGTGGAATAACACTTTAAAAATGTTTAAAAGTATTTAAAAAACAGTTTCTCTCTTGCCAAACGATAATTCTTAGTAATTATCTTTGGGTAGCGGAAATTTGTAAAAATCTCCCTACAGAGATGCTAACAACATAAATAAATTGTAACAAGCGTATAAAAATTTCGACGTAGCTTGGCGAGAACGCATGGCTTAGTGGTCAGAGCGCCTGGTCGGTTTCCAGGAGGCGCGGGTTCGAGTCCCGCTGCGTTCAAATTTTTATATGTTTTCTCAATAAGTATATAATGCTATGGTTATTATTGCATTCATAAATCAAATTATAACATTATTTAACAAAGTTACTAGCTGAATATACTTTTTTATTCGAGCGCGAAGCGAAGCAAAATTATGGCGTATTTTTGTTCCCTTATTTGAGAACATATGAGTAGATTTAGTGCTTTTAAATTCATCTTCTAGTCAGCTACAAGTGCACAACAAAACCTTAAAATTTCAAAGGTATACATATATTTCCGAAGTTGTGCTAAGCGAAGTTAACTATTTCGACACTGATTGACTCTCGCAGTCACTCACTGATCATCAAAATAAATCCAGTACTTGCCATAGACCTAGAGGGTTGAAATATAGTATAGGATAAGGTTTAATGCTCACATAAAAGGAAAACTATTAGATATAGGAATATCGGAAATTGGAAGGTCTTCAGCGTCAGCCAAGCTATCATAAATACTGTCTTTCCAATTTTCTTAGCGTGGTGGGACTCTTGTTTTAATGTATAACTCTTTAAGGTTTGAAGTCTCTGATGAACAACCCTAAGTACTCGGTTAAACTATAGGATCAAAAAAAAATGTCACCTTAATATTTTCTTCAGTGTGATGAGCCTTTTCTATTGATGTACGTGTCACTTACCTACTTTGCTTTATGACAGTACTACTATTAATAAAAAAAAACCCGCTTTCTGCAAAAAGTAAAATCCTACCAAAAACATCGCATAACAAATCAGCCAAACCTAAAGACTAAGCTATTTGTTTCTCTATAAAATGTAATGAAATCTCTAGACAAAGTCTAAAGTTTGTAGAATCTAAGGTTAAGGCTGCTTACTACGATTTTTTCATTAATATAGTTAAATTCTATGTGACTTGACCAGTAATTGGCAGAGAGTGAGGAGAAACAGTGTCTTAATTTGAACAGAGTGTCTTAACACTAGGTTTCCGGGTTTCCGGGTCAAATTAGAAGGTAAAATTTCATCTCTAGAGAACACAGAACTCGGAACCCATATAGATCTTACAACCTTTTGTTGAATAAGTCGAGAACGACCCATTACTTAACATTTAACTTGGCTCTGATTTTACATTTATGTTTTTGATTACTAAGTAGTTTAAACATGACATTCAGAATCAAGTGAATATTTTACTCTTCTGGTGACTATTTTAACTTAAATAAAACTGCCAAAGTGTTCGCTAAAAAATGTTGGTTTATTATAATTTTGGTTTAGCCAAATAAATATCAACCATTATTGATAAATTTATGCGAAGGTCTGCCACTCTCAGGTATAGTGCCACAAAAATTATTTTTGTCCACATCACATTTCTCACTAGAGACCTCCAGGAAAGGTTCAGTGACTGGCGCAGGAGTTTTGGGCGGTGGAATACGACGGCCGCTCTGCGATAGCACGCAAGTTATTGAACACAGTACGAAGAGGAACTTCAACATTCTGAAAATAAAAGTATTCATTTTTTTTATTTTTTACGAATTGGCATCTATGAAGAAATTGATGACAGTGGACTTCTCTCTGGCTACTTTGCTAGGGATAAAGCGTGAAGCAAAAAAAAATGTACATAAAAATCAGTAAAAAATTCGTGAGAGCGATATTACGTAATATCAGTATATTTTTCCTATCAGTTTTTTTATAGACACCTTTCGCTGACTGATTGACCAAAATGCCACACTTTGTGGAAAGACTGGATAACATTATTTTAAAGATACGTATCAAGTACTTACATTTCTATTTTGTGGTAAGCGCTCGATTGAAGGAATAACAATATTTTCAAATCAAACTCTATATATTTATACTACCTCATGTTCACAGTGTAAAAGCATATAATTCAAGTAAAACAGTTTTATAGTTCATTTATTTATACAAAGTTTTCTATTGATTTTTAGTTTAATGGAACACAATAGCGAGTAAAATGACTCAATAATTTGAAGAAAATCGATTTTAAATACTTCGTTTCGGCATATTATACATATACTCATACAATACCTTGTTACGTGTGTACTCAACATGTATGACATTGACAGGAATATATATAATATATACGTTCCTACATGATCCAGATTTCCATCAAGAATAAAATGCAGAAGAATGAGTTTCATAAATTTCGCATTGTATTTCACCTGGCATGCATTTATTTTGTGTTACATTTACTAAACATTAAAGATAATGTTGACACTGTCACTATACTAGAATGTATATAACCAAAATGGTAAAATGGGTTCTTCATGATATAAGGGAAAAAATCATAATTCTTTCGAAGAGAACATCAGAAGAGAGTACAAATTATGAGAATGCAATGTCCAGCGTGGAAGAATTGATATATTTGAACTTTAGTCAATTTTTACTCGAAAATCTTAACTTTAACTATACTTCAAGGTCTTGTTGTAACTTAAATACTTTATTAAATTATTAAAGATATTTCCATTTTATTTTATTAACTTGTTACTTATAACTAATTAATTTATTCGAATAATATACGTGTAAACATAAAAAATTGGAAATGAAAAGAAATATTGAGTTGAATTGTAAATTTTGTTAATCAATTTTTTGTAACATTTGTAATCGATTATTTAAATATAATTGATTTTGTTGTTACTTAAAATTCTTAATATAAACGTCTTATAAATTTCCCAATAGAATATATATACCTACATACGAGCTTATACATTGGGTTATTCAAAAAGTAATTTCGTTTTCTTTTTTTGGTGAAAATGAAAGACGATTATCACATAATGAAAAATATTTTATTAAATTATATATTGGCCATTCTGGTCCAACACCTTTTGCTATATTTGTGGTAGTAGCATAATTCCACACTTATAAAATCTTTATCGTGCCTTTATCAGTTTCCATCGGCTTTCCAGAACGTGGTGCATTTTCTGCATCAAAATTCCACCGCCACACACAGGTGAAATTCACTTAAAAGTTGGTCAATATTATAATTATGTTTAAATATTGCTTTAATTGATCGGAAATAATATTTTTCATGAGTGTATTCTATTTTAATGCGTAAAGAATAAAGATTTATTTAATTACCATATCCATATAAAAAAATAATATAAGTTTAAATCTGCTTCAATATTTATGTATTCAATATATAATCTTGAGGATAAGACTTTACTTGTTTTTGAAGTAGTCGAGTTCCGTGGTCATTACATTCATCCATCAGTAAATTTTTTCCAATTTTCTTCGGATAATTGGTATACTACTAGTATAAAAGAAATCGTCTGAAAGTGGTTATTAATATTTTTATAATATCATTTTGTACAGTTGTCGCAAATTTAGTACCATATAAAAGATACTGAAATTTACTATTAAAATAATAAAAAAATAAGGGTAAAGCGCGTTAAAGTATAAACATTTTTACTATAAGTATAAAAATTATTTAATGAAATATTGCCTTAACTTTAAAACGACGTATTTTCGCAATCCTAATGAATGTTAACTATTTTATTGTATTTTTGTAAAGACTTTGTTTAGTTCTAATATCAACTAAATAAATATCAAACGTGATTTAAAAATAATGCAAAATAATACTAAATCATTCCTTCAAGCAATGATTGTATTGTTGATCTATGTAAGTAATAAAATAAAAAGTGTCAAGCTTTTTATTACCAACCAATAGATAGACAAAGAAATCTTATAGGTAATTTAGGTTACTATTTTTTAATTAGAGAAATTTTATTTTTTGAATATTGGCCATCAATCGTGTAAATTTCACCTGTGTGCGCCAGATTGAAAATTTGCGAACCAGTACTGGCACTGGCGCATTATCAACACATCTTCTCCGTACACATCGGTTAATTTCTTTCTGAGTTGAACAGCATTTTTATCTTACCTATAGTAAAAGAGTAAAATATGACGAAAACGCTGTTTATTGCTTCCCATTTTTAAAAGGGCAACCAAAACCTACTGCGTAAAATCAATTGAACTTTTTCACACATAAGCCTTGTTATATCACCTCTTAACATATATAACAATTATGCGGCTTAAGTGAGAAATTAAAGTTTATTATATTTTTTTAAGAAATTAATTAAATTATAAGAGTAAATATATAATTTACTATATATACATTTAAACAGGAAAAGATATAGTAAGTTAATTAAAAGTATAATCTACAATAGTTTTCTAAAAGAAGGAAATGCATATTTAGATATAAATGAACACCTATTTCTGTATATTTAACAAAGACAATGTCTATCAAGGTCTATCCTGTATCCTAGGGAACTAAGTATAATTACAATATTTCCCCCAACCATAGCCCAATTTTCGAGATAATATCTGATGAGTAGGGGAAGGCACCTCCGCACGTTAGTGATGAAATGTATGACGAAAATAATTTGAATATAATATATTTTTCGAGTAGGATTTGAGCTCAATTCGCCACCACGACATTTTGTTCTTTTTGGTAGGCAGATAGAACTTAGCATCAGTTCACACTTCGTTCCCCACTTTTCACCCAGTTTTCGAGACATTGCATGTTGAGCGGCGGAACTCAACATCACCCCTTGTCTACAGAGCGAAGACATGAAAAAAAAGTTAATATAATATTTTTGTGAAAAAAGGGTAAGCTAAAAAAAACACAGAATCGAAGTAGATTATACTTTCCTAAGAGGTCCTTATCTTTTTCAAGATTCCTTATCAGATAACAAAAACAAACAAAGGACAAATCGCTAATAAACAGTTAGTCATCAAGACAAAGTATCATAACCAGGTCATTACGGTACTTTCTGACCCGATGGCTGGTATATAAAGGATTTTTGGTAGTCTTCCATAGTAATTTGTATTTGCTAATTTTTAGAAATACTTGTGAGAAGATAAAATAAATTTTTCGGTGAGTTTTCATACTAATAAATTTAATTGAGAGGATTTTTTTTCTTTAATATATGACAGTATGTTCTGAACTTTTACAAATTCACAATCTAACTATGACCTTGTGCTCTCGTGCTCGTACTGTGTACAAAAATAATAATAATAATGATTCGAGAGAAAGTTTTATATGTATAATATATGCGTAATTATAGTATTTGACTTGATTTGAAAAAGACAAGTCAAACGAGCATACGGATCACCTGATGGTAAGTGATCACCGCCGCCCACGACCCTGTGTAACATCACAGGAGCTACAGGTACGTTGCCGGCCTAGTACCAAATGGAGAAAGACGCGCCTTTTGAAGGTGGAAAACATTGCCGCAGGTAGGGCATTCTACAGCTATGTTTGGCCTGGAAAGAAGTTCCTACGAAACTGCGCAGTAGTGGAGTGCCACGTATCCAGATGGTGTAGATAGTTGTTGAGTTTGTGACATACTGTGCGGTTAAAAAATTCGGCGGTAGGTAACAGGTTAAACAATTCTCCAGAACACTCCCACTCCCATGATAAATACGGTATAGAACGCACAGCGAGGAGACATCTTTACGTAAAGCCAATATGTCAACCCCACATAGATCATTGGGTTCCCAACGATTCAAACATGCACCAGGCCAGAGATGAGAATGAACCTCGATATGAGACTGAACCTCGGCCCTATACAGGGCCAATCGGTGTTTTGGCGTGAAGTACTGTCTCGCTGTTTATAACCCCCAGTTTCTTTGAAGCCATTTTGTGCTTCTTTGAAGCCCAATGTGCTGATACTGGGTGCGGCTGTAAGTGGAGTGTTTTGGAAGACTAGCGACAAATGGGTTTTTATGTGGTCAACGCGCAAACTTGTGTCTTCTTAGGATTGAATTGAGTCAAGTTCCTTTCACTCCATAAGGAAACATTTCCCAGGGATGCCTCAACTGAAGACACAAGTTTATTTTGGCGCTGGTCGACGTTTTCCCGAGAAAGACTTGCGCGGCCAGAGTAAACAGCGTCCACTGTGCTATCATCTGCGTAGCAATGAATGCTTGAATACTCTAACATGTCATTGATATGCAGAAGAAACAGCATAAAGGACAGCACGCAGCCTTGGGGATAGCAATAAGCCTGTTGTTAGACGGGTCGAAACCATCGCCTTTCTTCGGGATCGGGTAGATAAGAGGGCTCTTTCATGAGTCTAGGACTATTCCGATTGAGTAAGAGTGCCGAAATAAACACATTAGCACCGGCTGTCAGCTCAGAAGCACAAGAACGGAGGACTACGGGAGAGACGCCATCTGGCCCGCTGACGGACCGAGCTCGCCTAACAGCTTTTTGGTTGAACTTAACCTTAGGCATTGAGCTCTGGCACCGCGGGATGGTCGGCGGTGTTGTTCCTTGGTCATCCAAAGTGGAGTTCGAGAAAAAGAGAACGCCCAGGAGATCGGCTTTCTCTTTCGCCGTATGGACCAATATGTCATTTCCTTTTTTTTATCTATTTATATTTATTTCTATATTTCTATAGAAATATTTAATATCGAGAATATCAATTGGTAGTGTCATCTACATCTATATATTTTTGCGCGTATCCTCTAAAACGGAAAACAAAGAAATAGTCACAGTCGTGTAGTCCGCGTTAATAGTAGGGGAGACCTAGTATACTTTATTAGTCACTCCCATCACTTCCTTCAACAATGGACTAATTTTGTAGTGGCGCAACTCAGAGCCGCGCTTATTTTACAGACCGAAAAATAAAAAAAACTCAAGTAAGAACCGAACCAACAACCGTCCCGCTTATAGTCAGACGCTGTGCCGCTACACCACGGCGGCCTCTTCTCATATATGTATATATGATTGTTAATAATTAAACAATATCTACCTACTTAATAATCTTGTCATATTTTTACAATATACCTAAATTAGTTTTTGCTTTGTTCTAATGAGTCAGAAAAAAATATTCATATTCATAACAATAGAACATTAATTTAAGCACCTCGAATTATAAATTAAGTTAAAAGCTATATATATTCTGTTTTATTCAATTATTAATGAAAATTTAATGTTTTATTCAAACAAATTTTTGTATTGTCTAATAAACATACGAGTACAACTATAACCTGCTCTGTTTTTTTAAGAATATGTTTGCACATGATGATTAATCAAGTTCAAATCGATTTATGGGAGATTCTTTTTATTTAATATTTTATTTACTATAATTATTTTATTTAATAAATTTTATTTTTCAACTTCTTCGATCCAATTAGAAAATGTTTAATATTGAGTTTTGACATTTTATACACAATGCCACCATTTGGGAAAAAATAGAGAAAAGAATAGAAAATACAAGACACTTAAAACCATAGTAAATTAGATATTTATAGCATTGTAAAATATTCCTATATCGAGATATATCACATTTCAACTATTTAACGAGTTAAATAGTTGAAATAATTAGTTTGTTATTACAGTATAAGAAATAATGAAGGAAAACGCTCAATAATTACATTTTAAATAGCTTAATAATATGTTATAAATGTTTACAATTAAATATAATTTTATTTTACAACATGTTCGGTAAATCCAAACAAAGTAATTAAGTAACAAAGACTAATATCTAAGTAGAGTAAAATTAAAAAAAAATGTGGATATTTTTATTATTTAAGAAAAAAAATCATTTAATAACATGGTATGTGCAGTGCAAAGGATTAATACACAAACTTACATACATAAGAAAATACATGGGTTATAATATTTTCGAAATCGTCCCGGATAAACGTTTTAAGTTAAAATCTGTTAATATAAATAAACTGGAACTGGCAATACTGACATTTTTTCAGATAATTGAGTTAAAAGTTTTAGTAAATACCTAACTAAATAAGGAATACTTTAAAAAAATATATTTTTATTTATATATTATAAAATATCAATTTTCTTTGCAGTACCTTTTCATCTTCTTGGTGTCTTCTCTACAATTTCTGCTGGCAGCTCCAAAAGATTTCTACGCTCTAGAACAATCTATGTTAAACAAGCTTCACAAACCATGGCACACTATAGATATACCTCCGGAACATCCCAGAAAAGGAGAGTTTAAATGTAAGGGAGGCATTTGTAAGACCGAGACACCTTGTAAACACTGCCAAGGTCCCGTACCCTTAGATGTTAATTGGGAATATATAAAAAAAATATAATTTAGTTTGTTTTATTTTACCCGACTGCCTCTGAAGGAGAGTTATATTTTTCGAAATTATATACGCAATTTTTTCTGATACGCACTTACAACGCCACATTCGCGATTAAAGAGTATAAGAGTCTCATTTAAAAAAGGGATTAACAAAATTCAACAGCCCTCATTTCTTCATCCACACTTTTAAAACTACTACGTTATATATTCTTAATTTCACTACATCACGATAGCAGTGGCTTTAAGTATAATAAAGTTGCCTGATCATTCCAAGAATTGGGTCAAAGTGACGCATCAAGCAATTTAGAACTATCAAAGACAGTAAGTTCAAGGATATAGATGTCTGTCACAGTCTGATTCAGATGAATTATGAAATTATGGCATTGGTAAAGTTTGCGCGTTTTATATTGGTTGCTGTATACATATAATAACTATTTATGATAATATAGCTAAGGGCGTAACGCTGGGTTTTTTTAATTGGTTCTGTAATACTTTGACACAGTCGTTACTTAATCGAGACGCATCTTTTTTTTAGTGAGTCTAATTAGCATTAGACGCTAGCTTTTACAGAGACACCGGGTAGGAAGGGAAGAGGATACTCTGTTCCTGGGAAGGAAAGTTTCTTGTAAGGAATACATGGCTGCTTGAGAGGGATCGTCCCCTCTTGAACTGAGAACGCGACAGGTTGTGGATTCAATTCCAATTCGAGGAAATCAAATATTTAACATTTTCATTTGCTCGCGCTGGTAACGAGCCAAAGCGCGGCGTTGACTTCCGTCACTTAACACGCAATGCCTCCAGAATTCGGTGGAAAGTAGAGAACAGAAGTGTATTAATTTAAACGGAGTAACTTAAAACTATTATCCCCCTGCCTGCTATGTGCAGGATACAGCATACACCTAAAAATATACAATAATGATAAATGCTTAAATATAAACATTGTAAATAGAACAAAAATTTCATAAAAAATATAAAAATGTTTTTAAATCCACGCAATCAAACTTACGGGCAACGACATCTTATAAAATTATTTGAATCCTTAACTATCTAAGCCTCCATAATAAAATTATAATAACCGTTGTCATAATACTCGACATTCCTAAAAACCTAATTACAAGAGTATATTTTTATGTAATAAAGCCACTGATACTTTCTTAGATAGCTTTATCATTAATCTGTTGCTTCACTTGTGAAGAAACGAGGTATATTGAAATTTTAGTTGGTTTTCCTGACCGACTAAAAAATAAGAAAATTTAAAAATTATTATTTATATATTTATTATCAAAATAATTCATTAAAACGTTCGTTTTAATTAAATTGAAAATTAATCATCTAGACATTGATTAATTTTAGATTATATGAGTAAAATAGTTTTTATATAAATTAAGTATATATAATTTATATAAAAAATATTTTATTGAAATAAAATTAAATATGTAAAATGTTATGATATAATTAATGTCTGTATATACATCAAAAATAACATGATAAATGCTGCTTAGTTTTAACTTGTCTGTTGCCGCAAGTGGTCGTTGCGCGATAAGCTTAAAAAAATAAAATGTCACTTTTTCCCGCCTTTACGTCAAGGTCAATGCCCCTGTACGTGTTTTGATTTTGAAAATGCGCACGAATCATTTGTCAATGTTTCTATACACTGAAATATAATTATTTCTTGCATTTTTTATTCATATTCGTTTCTGAAGTGAGTTTTTGTAAAAAAAAAATAAAAAAGATGGCTTTAAGTTTTCTTTTGTTTATACTTTTGTTCTTTGGAGTGGAGTGCTTAGATACTAGACAGGAAGAAGGCTATCCCAGAGGATTTATGTCAGTATGTATGTGCTTTTATTTACTATAATTATTTAAATAACACATTATTTATAAAAACATAAAAGAAGACTGTGTGACTGTAACGCGATGGTTGTGGGTTCGATATCCACTCGGGGGAATGAATTATTACTTGCCAATATTTTCATTTCTTCGCTCTGATATACAAAACTCCAAAAACTCTCGGAAATAGAGAACGAAGTGTCTAAATTTACAATTTTTTTTTTTTGTTAAGAAAATGTATATTAAATATAATAAATGCGTTACAATCTTTTTTTTTTCATATTATAATTATATATTTAATTATTTAACATGAAAGAAATGATAAAAATATATTTTTAATCCAAGACAAAATCTAGAATATTCTCAAAGTTAAAGAAAGAGAACTAAGGTCGAATACGCCAGAATTTCACCACACAGTAAATTATCCGCTGTTGCATACTATTTTTCTACATTATTAAGCTTAATTACGTATCGTTAGCCTTTTCAATTATTATATTTGATGTGGTTATTATTTTGTATATAATGTTACATAAATAATTACTTTTATCTATTTTTTTGAAATATTTAAATAACGTATTGAGTATCTTAAAACTCGGTTCTCTTTTGTTCCTTCTTTATCATACATCGTTTGAGGCCCGTGCCAAGAGACTTTGATCTACTACTTACTTATTTTGCTTCTATTACTTCTGTTATTACTTTTTAAGTAGGCCTCAAAATTTTCTAATTTTTCTCTGGCTCTTTGAGATGCACTGAATAAAATTAATACACCTCAAACAGCGTTTTTTTTCTATCTATCCAAAACCTTTTTCTATCTTTGTTAAAAATGCAAAGGACATAAAGATATTAAGCAATCTATAGAATATTTTTATCAATAAAACATGACTTTACGCAGCAACTGCTAATAGAGCCAAACCGGACTGATTTACTAGTAACTACTAAAGAGTTCCACTTTTAAGGATGTTGGCTCCATCATGAGACCAGCTTGATGCTGGCATATTATTGTATCATCATTAAAGCTACATATAACTGCCAGTTCTACGATGATATAATATTGCAGTGGTTTAAATTCAGTTTCTCAGATTTCACTGCATAGTTATATTGTTACAACGATGATTTAATTATTTATAACAACCTTCCCCAACAAACGTACTGCCAATCTGATAACAATCAATATTAGTGCTAAAAATATTTATATAGCGATACAGATAATTTCTGTAATATATAGGGGAGAGGGGGGCACATTCGAACGATTTTTAAACTTTGTGTCATATCTAAAAATTCTACAGTTTTTAACTTCTTTACTATTTCACAAGGCTTAGTCCAACTATTGTGCTACACAATCGTAGCATCGTATGTAGAAAAATATATAAGGTAAAGATGCAATATCAACTTTAGTAGCAGTAGTCAAATGTTCAAAGCTGCCCCCCTTGCGGGGTAGCTTTGAACATATATGGGGCAGTTTTGATCTATCATCGAATTCAATGAAATTAAAAAGCTTTTAAGTAATTTTATCAATAAACTTAACATTAGAAACGATGGAGATCAAATATCAGTACTATGTTAACTGAAAAAAATATTATACCTAGTTTAATATTGCGATTGTACTAGTACTAATGTTAAATAACTTTAATATTATTAATAGACTTTAAAAAAACAAAAAAGTAGCTTTGGCTTCGTAGAAGTAATTAACATTATGGGATCAATCATAGAATAAATCTAATATTATAAAAATAAAACATAATATTTTTTAAATAAACAGCTTACTACCTTAATTTGAACTTAGAAAAATTAAATTT
>JAATLQ010038431.1:83724-104359 GCA_013421005.1 Heliconius erato x Heliconius himera | reverse complement strand
GGGGGAGTGTGTACCTCGACAGTGACGAGCGACACGAGCGTGTGCAGCAGGCAGGGCGCGCGCGCGGCGCCCTCGCAGGCGCGGTCGCCGAGCGCCGTGAGCGCGTACACGCACTCCGGCGCGCTCACCAGTGAGGGGGGAGGGGGAGTGTGTACCTCGACAGTGACGAGCGACACGAGCGTGTGCAGCAGGCCGGGCGCGCGCGCGGCGCCCTCGCAGGCGCGGTCGCCGAGCGCCGTGAGCGCGTACACGCACTCCAGCGCGCTCACCAGCGCCATGATGTCGCGCAGGGTCAGCAGCGCCACCACGTCACTGTACACCTGCACACAAGCTCAAACATCTTAGTTATGTACACTTATACAAGCAAACAACGTAACACGAGAAGCAACCAATTTCGATTTTTTTTAGTATCTAAGGTACCATATAACGGAATACCATAGGACGAACTATTGTTTTTTGCAAAGGGTGATCCTAATATGAATGATAATTGGTTATTTCTAGTGATAATGAAAATAAACATAAAATATCTTTTAATCACTCAGATAACCAAGATTATGATGGAATATGATTTGCACAAGTAGTAGTAACTAGGAAGATGAAAGAATATTACATACCTTAGGGTCAAGAGCTTTCAATAGAGCATCTTCATTGGCCTCATTTTGCGCTAATTTATTGAGTAATTCTAACGCTGCAAGCACTCGAGCTCTGTCCGGAGATACAAGCGCCGATTGTATTGTTGATAAAACGTGTCGTGATATAAGACATGTTGCTGGGTCCTGCAAAATAAGGAAATAACTAGGTTCTTCTTTTCTTTCCTAAGCATGGAATGACATTTTAAACGATTATGTATTTTTTTTATATACCTAATATTGTTATCAGAGGGTAAAGAAGTTCACCCTATTACCAGTTATTCACTACTTAATTTCTGTCGCCCCTAATAATAAGCAAAATGTCACATTCTGGTACTTTACCTTGATAATCAGTTCAGTAGACACATTTCCAAGTGTATCTAAACCACTTTGTCGCAGCGAGCCGACCCAGCAATTTGCACATAAAAGAAGAAACCTGAAATACAATAATATAAACAAATTGGGGCCATCATGGCGCAGTGTGACAGCGTCTGACAGTAAACGCAACGTGGGTTGAAATCCCAGTAGGGAGAATGAATTTTTCAATATTTTCATTTCCTTACTCTGGTACGCTACATAAAACGCAGTGTCTCGAAAATTCGGCAGTGTATTGGAAAGTGTTTTGACTCGGTTACCTCTGCCCACCAACTGCTATATGTACATGGTATACAATGTGAAGAAAAAAAAATGTTAAAAAACAATCAAAGACACATATGTATTTATATTATTTAGTCATAAATTATATAATTATTTTCAATTTGACATGTTTTCATATTATGGAGAAAGCTTAGCCAATTTAGAAATATTATACATTCCAGGAACATGTTTAATCAGGTTGAGGAAAAACTTTTATTATAAATAAAAATGGGGTTGAACTCACAAGCATCTGTGTAATAATTGGCGCTATCTGAATATTTTAAAATATTTTTTTAATATACATGAATGACACTATCATTAACTCATATAATTTACATTCCTCAGACAGAATTGTTTCAAGCCTCCTTCAAGCACTCTTTAACTTACCGTATAAGCGTAGTATTTCTGGCAAGATACTGCACATTTTCCTCATGGAAGGACAGTGATCGTACAATAGATGCTATTTGTAACACTCGTTGCGTGTACACACAACTTGCACCACCACTAAGTTCTGGTGCGAAGAGCTGGTCCTCCTCTGAAGGTTCTGTTACCCAATCTTCGAGGATGTCCTGCTAATATGGAGTTAAAATTGTAACAACAATATTTTTAAATAAGGGTAGGCAGTGGGAACCTAGTGTCAAAATCCATTATCCACTTACTGCCCAAGTTTTGGGTCTCAACATCACGCTGTTGTCTTATTTGTCTTATTACAAGAGTGAGGAAATCAATTATGTAATAATTCACTTCTTTCAGTGAAAACTGATCCTACAACCGTATTGTTTTGAATAACAGCTGTGAAAGGTGTCTCAATAATAATATAATCAATTACAATAAGTTAAAAAATAATATTTGTGAATAAATATAAAATAAGCTATAATAAATATACTGGCTGAGAGGACTGGAGAGGCCAGTCGTGCCGCAGGGGCACAAAGTGTGATTGTAATCGCGACCAGTTGTGGGTTCGATTCCCATTAAAAAATATATATATATTTAATATGAACTTCATTGAGATCCCCCACTCAACACGCAATGCCTCCAGAATTCGGAGGAAAATAGGGAATGGAGTGTTTTAGCACTAGGTTCCTTCTGCCTTCCCTGCTATGTGCATTTATATTTTTATATAATATTGAGATCATAGTAATTCTGTAGTAAATGATAATCAACTGTTTAAATTACAACCTACCATCGTTAACATCACAAGGAAAACAAAATCAAAACATTCTTTAGTTCCACATTACCCAAGACAATATATTATTTGCATTCAAATATATGACAAATAACAAATAAAGTATATCGCCAAATAGCAAATAAAGTATTAATTCAAGATCACATATATACCTCAAAACCTTGAAAAATAAGAAACCAAAACTCACATCGTCCAGGACTTTCCCAATCACCTCCCCACTCTCCTCCCCCTGCATCAAACAATCAGTCAGTGCATTATGAGCAGCGAGCGCCTGGACCATCAGCTCGGGCTGTTCTAGGCCAGGGTTCATGAATTTGGTTTCATCTGCCAACTCCTTGGCACCGCCTCCCCCGGCACGGAGCTGCCAGAACTCGTGAGGGTAACGGCCTCGAGCCTCGTAGTAGGAACGACCGATTGTGTCGCGTAAGCTTGCTATACGATAAAAATTAAAGTATACTATAAAATAGAATTAAAAAAAATGTATTTTTTTTCAAATTTGTATAAGAAGTTGGCGAAAACAAGCAGAAGGACCACCTGATGTTAATTGGATACCCTCGCCCAGAACATACTCTGCCGGGCTTGAAAATATTTTCAATTTATAAAGAAATTATGAATTTATATATATAAACATATATTTATTTCTTATTGAATTGACTTATCTATAATATAAGGCATACACACTTTTTACTTTCGTTGATTTTTTTTTAATATCAACAAAAATAATATTAAATAATACTATGTACATAAAACCAAATAAAAAAAATTGCACTTACAATGATTATAAACACCAGCATGGGCCAATAAAAAGTCCAATATATGAGGAGTAGTACTCAACGGTAAGCGATTAGAATGATCTGCTGCAAGCACGGTACAGACATTCACGGCAAAATCCTGTTCATTCGGCATAGGTGATAAGAGTGATAATGTCAGTCGTTCAGATGGACCAGCTACACGGTTGCCTGTACGGAGTTGTTCACCAGATGCTAGAATTAATTGGAGACATTATACAAATTCTATATTGGGTGTGAAGGTAGCCTATGCGGTTATAAACTTATCAATCATACATTTGTCCATTCCATACAGTCACTCATCTCTACTAGTCTATACTAGTATTATAAAGAGGAAACATTTGTTTTTTTAATGTTTGTTTGTATTGTTTTCCCACAAAAACTACCGGACCGATTCCAAAATTTCTTTCACCATTAGAAAGCTGCATCTTTACGATACGATACCATATGTCCAACTACTATAGTTATACGAATATTAGTACTTTTTTACATTTTAAAAGTTGATAAAAGTGCCGACAATAATCAAACCATATTATTCATGCCTCTGCATTAATCCTTATCCCATTAAATAATATTTTATTATAATAATTTCAGTAACTTAAAAATATTTTTTAAATTATTAAAATGGGACATTCCACTCAAAAGATATAAATTAAAAATATCAATTTAAAGAAAATCATATAATAATAGAATAATGCTGTATGTATGGCCTTGCGCACCGTAGCGACGTGACTCTGCGGAAGTGGAGGGGAGGTGCATCGATATCTATACTAAAAATATCGAAACTACTGGACCGAAATGGAAGATAATTTTACCATTAGACAATTAACGTATGAAAAAAGTACCAATAAAATCCTTATACGCTTTGGAAATTATTGACAATAGAGCAAAGGGATGTACTACGGTTTTATAGAGGACATCAATATCTACAAAAAAAGTTCTGTATACCATATGTCTTACCAAATTTTATAAGTAAAAGTGCAAACTAACTAGAATAGAGCCGCCATCGTAGTACAGAGTACTCTCTAAAGAATATACTATTTTATATTGTATATATGATCCCGTAGTATAAGTATTTTTTCAATTACTATTAAACATATAGTATTGATAGCTAATGTGGTATCTATACTAATATAATAAAGCGGAATTTATTTGTTTGTTTAAACGCTAATATCTCTGGATCTACTGGTCCAATTATTTTTTTTTTGTTTTGTATGAAGGCTACATTCTTCAGAAGTGCTATAGTGCTTACTGTGTAAGTCTTAGTTAGCTCTAATAGCGAAATAACAAAAATAAAAAACGCCATCGAATTACGTTAAGCGCGTGCGCTGCAAATATAGTTTATTATATGGCAGTACATTGTATGACAAAAATATGACAAATTTATTAGATCTAATAAAAGTCCGCGACACCGTATTTCTTATAAATAAGTTAGCAAAAAAAAATTGAAATTTGTTAAATTTTCGGCTTTTATAGTATGTAATTTGGAAGTATACTTTTCGAGAAAATGTAAAATTAAAATAATTCAACACCAATGTGTAAAATTAAAATAATTCAACCTGGGTGGGGGCGCCATTCTCGGTGATGACGTCCTCTTATTTAGATGCATAGTGCTTGCTCTTACTCAGAATTATGAAAACAAGTTGTTTATGATCAAATATATCAATCTGTTGGGAAATGCAGCATAATAAAATTATTACAGGTGGTATGCGGGCGAAGCCGCAAGTAGACCGCTAGTTCATATATACAAAGAAAATTAATAAAAAGTGTATTAGACCACTATTATTGTTGTTTTTACCTGATATATAAGTACCACTGCCAAAACTAATCCGTGGCATACCACCATGGCCACTTCGGGAGCCTCGTCTTGGATCTTCATCCATATCATTATCATCATCTCTGCCAGGAGGTCCTTTTGCCCGTTCATATCTATAAAAATCATACATACACATAATGGATGTATCTAAAGAAACTTTCCATTGGGGGCCTAGTCTTTAGTTTTGAATTGATCTTTTTGTGTAAAGGTTTTTTTTCTGAGATTTCATGTTTAACTTTTCATTGGACACCACCATATATAGAACCATATACAGAATATGTGCATGTAGTTATGATTTTTAAGTGCATGTTTTACCAGGAGAATAGACATATAATCTTGTTAAAAGTGTCAAACATTCTACTCACTTTGCACAAAATTTTCAAGACTTTGCAGGTTAAGTAATGGAACTTAACATTAATGTTAGATTCAGAGAAAGATTGATCTTTGTCTATGTTTGATGTTTGTAAAATTTTTTTAGATATAAATTTCTGATAGTATATAAGAATCAATTTATAGTGATTATCAACAAAAAACACAGAAATTGTTATTAGAAGCTGTTAATATATTGTATTAAAGTTTTCTTTATGTGTTAATTTAAATGGACTGTTAAAGCTAATGGTTACTGTCACTATACTTGTAGAAATCTTGTTTTTTTAATTAAGCACTTAATAAAATATGTAACATGTAAATTTGGTTTTTTTGAGTTTGATAAGTAAGTGTTATTTCCTTTAGTTTCAGTATTATTACACCTTAAGTTGCAATATTTTTGCTTGTACAGTGTAACACAAAATGGCAATATTTTTTTCCTTCACTCTATTAATGCATAATTATTACATACTATACCTATACCTACTATACAATAAATTTTGTATGATATTTTCAAAATAAAATGGTTCTTACTTTTCCAAATAAGTTCCATATATTCTTCTTAAAAGAGTAGATCCATTTACACAGGGATGTGGAAGTCTTAGCTGCCTTAAAAATGATTCCCAAGTGTCATTTTGATTTACCTGCATAGGGCAAGAAACAAATACAATAAAAGTGAAAATTGTTCATATAAAATATTGCAGTTTCTTATAAATCCATTATTCATGCAGGAAAATCATTGCTCAAACTTTCTTTACAATAAAAACGAACAATCAAAAAATAAAAACAGTCTTAAGAAATCTAATAAAACAAATATTTCACTCACTTTACTTAAACCACCACGTTGAAGCACTAAAGAGTATAAAAGATACAAGTCTATATCAATACCATTTACCACCGGTATTTTATATGGGATACTGAAAAACAAAACATTGATCATTGTAAAGATTGTCCATAAATAACTATACTTGTATATGCTAAATAAAAATATCTATAATATAAGGCATACTTACTTTTTACTTTCGTTGAATTGTTTTAATTCTTTCAAAAATATTTCCTTGTCACGTAAATAATCCCTAGACTTTGTATTTATTTGAGATTTTGCCATTTTTACGCTTTTTTGTGTGATCGTATTTACACACCAGCTTCTTAGGTGAGCGCGGTGATAATCACAATAAAGTAATAATATTTAAAAATATTTTAAGCATATAAAACATATTAAGTATTTAGATTGTTATTCAAAAGTTATAATTGGAAAAAAATGCCGATAATCCAGAATTAGAACCTTCGACACATTTGACATTGACAGTATTATACTGAAGCGGCGACGCGAGCAGTGTTGCTGTACTACGTAGAATAACGGTTTTCGGTACCGTATTTTTAGTATTTTTAATCGTAATAATGTTTATTCGTCATCTAAATAGAATTAAGATCACAAAGAACTTAAGAAAATTTACTTTAAACGTTAATCTTTAATATCAGTTATCCTTTCAAATTGTTATATAAAATATATTTTAATATTATACATTTTTTCAGTCTTACACTGAATCTAGTACACAGCACAGTAAGTAGAGGGAGCCTATTGTTAAGACACCTTTCCCAACTTTTCGCCGCATTTTTCGAGTCATTAAGTGCCTTGATGCCAAAATGAAGAAATGAAAATGTTAACATGTAATAATTCATTCCCTCCAGTGGGAATCGAACCCACAACCATAGCGTTACAGTCACATCCTTGTGCCCCTGCGCCATAACGGCCTCTAATTTATTGTGTCTAATAACAATTTCTTCGTTATTTGTTGATAATTACTTATATATAGTTTTATAACTTATTATATTGTCCGAATTTTTTAAATAAAAATAAACGTATTATTTTTTTAATAAAAATAAATTCAATGTTGATTCCTGTTACTAAACACGAAATATCTCAAAAATTTGGTGGAAAATAATAAACACAGTATTATCTTACTCTTAGAACTAGATTTAATCTGTCTATTCTGCTATGCAGGAAAAAATTGCACTTAAAAATCATAACTACGTACACATATTCTGCATTACTTAACTATAATTGTAATATTTAATTATAATTTTGTATTAGTTAACTATAAATTTAACTCTCTTACAATTTATACAGGTTTTTTAAAATATTATATATGTATGTATAGTGTTATCGCATATTGTTCAGTGATATCACATTACAATCTACAATCATTTTTATTTACCAATTATTTAGTGCTAATATTTATTAAATTTATTTGCTCTAATTATTGTTTTGTTTAAAATTTTAACGTAGCGAGACTCGTTTTCATTAAGCTACGTCAAAATTTTTATACGCTTGTTACAACTTATTTATGTTGTTAGCATCTTTGTAGGGAGATTTTTACAAATTTCCGCAACCCAAAGAATTATCGTCTGACAAGAGAGAACGTATGGCTTAGTGGTCAGAGCGCCTGGTTGGTTTCCAGGAGGCGCAGGATTTTTAAGGACTTAGTAGTTGGTATTGTAAGTGCTGTAGGTACCATAAGTAGTCAAATAATTTTAGATATGCAAATAGTAAAGTTCTTTGATAAAGCGGAATATCGGTGATTTATTACAATAAAAATTAAAAACAATTGTAAAAAAATAACAAGTTATAGCTGTTTATATCATAAAAATATAATTATGATAGTAAGTAATTTAATGAGAATTATATTAATATAAAGCTACTTTTTATTACGTGAAAAGGATGTTATTTCTTATTTTTCAAATCTGTCATTTTTATTTGTCAAAATGACTTCCAGTTCCTGATGTCAAATCCGTGTGAATTTGATGATAAACATGCGGTTTTAGGTTATATTGGTATAAACATTACTATATTACCGTAAGTTTTATTAAAATTTGAAAAATGGTAAAGAAGAAAATAGATAACCGTATACGGGTTATGATCGAAAATGGAGTCAAACTTGGTCATCGTACTATGTTTTTGCTGGTTGGAGACAAGAGCAGAGATCAGGTATATTATTTTTAATATTTAATCGAAAACATTTATTTAATAATTTAAAAATATATATCTTAAAATTAATATTTACTTTTTAGGTACCTATATTATATGACATGCTTGTAAAATCAACTGTAAAAGCTAGACCAACAGTATTGTGGTGCTATAAAAATAAAGATGAAGCTATAAGCAAGTAAGATATAATAGCCTTATCTCTTCTTTAATTTTTTTCCTATTATATATTATGTACTTACAACTATTTTACAGTCATGGTCGTAAAAGAGCGAAAAAGATAGCAGCAGGAAAATTGGAAGTCTCAGAAGAATCTCTCTTTGATGCATTTAGAGTGGCTACAACTATACATGGTCGATATTATTCTGAAAGTCATGCCATGCTTGGTCAAACTTATGGAGTTTGTGTGTTACAAGTTAGTAGTATAATATTATTTTTTTGTTCATGTTTACATTGTACTCCACATACAGCATTCTAGGCAAAGAGAACTTAGTATCATGACACTTTTTTTATAGCATTGTATGACAAGTCAGTGGGCTTAATTTTCCAGAGCATTTGCTCTTTATTTATCTAAATGAAATAATTCATTATCTTAATATTATACATACAACAACCATCACATCTATAGTTACAACCTGTCCCACTGAGCCATGATGGCTAATACTAGTGTATTTTTTTAATATAATATGTATAATCATAAAGCTTTGGTTGTTATGTTATATACAGACATAACATTACTAAAAATTAAGGAAAAAAAATTGAGGATGGAAGATAAACTTACATCACCAACTTGTTAAATTTTTATTTTTAGCTTCAAACTGTATCACACATGTAATGGAATAGCCAGAAGCAACCTACTGTTAAATACTCTATTCTCCTCTTTCTGCCTATGTTTGAAGACATTGTGTATTGTGTGAATGAACTCGCTGCCATGCTCTGTCAACAACAACAAGCATATGATGATAGAAATAGTAATTAATGGAATCTATGATTTTAGGATTTTGAAGCTTTAACACCAAATTTAATGGCCCGTACAATAGAAACAGTTGAAGGAGGTGGTCTCATAATATTTTTGTTAAAAACCATGGATTCATTAAGACAATTGCATTCTATAACTATGGATGTGCATTCAAGGTAGAGTATACTTGTATCAAGAGTTGTTTATGACACCATGTTTCAACTCTTAGTTATTATATTTTAAGTACCCAAGGTAATTCTAACTCTCCACTGACCAGTCGATTTTAGTCACACTTTGTGCCCCTGTGCCATGACTGGCCTCAATTGAGTTACATTGAAACTATTAATTTGTTGTAATTTAGGTTTCAGATTTCCTTAATAAATAGCTTTATAATAATAATAATGTAGATTCCACTTATCCTACTTTTTTTACTTATACAATATTTAAAAACTATTCACTCAATATTTATCATTTCTTTTTAGGTTTAAAACTGAAGCTTATGATACAGTAGTGAACAGATTCAATGAGCGTTTTTTACTATCATTGGCTGACAATCCGAGATGCTTAGTGTTAGATGATGCCTTGAATGTTCTGCCCATCTCTTCTAAGACAGCTCAGGTGGAACCAGTGGACTCTATTCCAGAGGTAAGACATTTTTTCTAGAATGTAGAAGATATTTATATAGTCTTTAAAGCTAATATGCAAACAAAACTTTTCCTTTATATCATATAAAAATTACAATAGCAATTAGGGGATTGAAAGTGTTGGAAAACCATTTTTTTTTTTGGAAAATCATACTGTATTGATAAAGTCATACATAATTTTTCATAAAGAAATTAAAGCCATATTTTCATATTAAGAAAAAGAACAAATTTTAAAGTGTAGAAGTATAAAAATTCATACCTTTACACTTTAAAATTTGTTCTTTAGATAAAGTGAAAAATTGTGAATTCAAGTGAAAGGATGAATTTGCAGTGTAAAATCTATAAATCAAATTTAAAATATTGCATATTATTTCAGAAAGTGAACCCAAAGCTAACAGAATTAGTATCATCACTGTCAGACACTCCACCAGCAGGTCCACTGGTTGCTTTGTGTCGAACTTATGATCAAGCAACTGCATTGGTTGCACTTATAAATACACTAGCTGATAGACAGTCTAGGTAAGATTTTTTATGACTATGTGAATTGTTTTTTTTTAATTTCTGTTATATATATAGTTTACATATCCATGTATATATCATACATTTAACTCCACACCTATATTTTAGAAAACATATAAAAATGTTAATATAGAATTTGTTAACTGTCCAACGAGGCCAGTCGTGGTGCAGTGGCACGAGGTGCGACTGCAAAACCGACTGGTTGTGGGTTCGATCCCCACTCGAGGAGATGAAATATTTACTTAAATTTATATTTCCATTTCTTCGCTCTGGTGTCGAGGTTAAGCGCGGCGTTGAGTTCTGTCACTCAACATGCAATGCCTCCAGAATTCGGCAGAAAGTGGGGAATGGAGTGTCTTAACACTGGGTTCCCTCTGCCTACCCTGCTGTGTGCGGGATACAGCAGGAAGCTAATAATTTAATTTACTGTCCAAGCATTCTGATCACAGAGCCAGCATAACATACACATACACACACACGCATATTATTTATGCTGTTATCACTTTAAACCACTACAATTGACGCGACAAATTTAAATATGTTTTTTTTGTTTTTTAAACCAATTTGTTTATTTGCAGACCACCCCACTGTCTAACAGCAGCCCGAGGCAGAGGCAAATCAGCTTGCCTCGGCTTATCCATAGCAGCAGCTGTGTCACTGGGCTATGTCAACATATATGTCACTTCACCTCACCCGGAAAACTTAATAACATTATTTGAATTTGTACTAAAAGGTCTCGACGCCTGTTTGTACCAAGAACATATTGATTATAATATTATTAGATCAACCAATCCAGATTTTAAGAAGGCAATTGTTAGAATCAATATTGCTAGAAATTCGAGGCAGACTGTACAAGTAAGTATTGTTTTTATTAAATGGTGTATGTAATATGGTATGTTATTACTATACCACTAAACTAAACTTTGATAGAAATTGATAATAGATTTTTTGTCATATAAATAAATTGTATTGTTATAAGACTTTGTGAGGTAGAATTATTTCTTCAGTATTTTGTACATAGTCTTCTAAATTATAACATAACTAAATGGACACATAAATCGATATGTCTATAAGTTCATCCTATTACATGTACATGTATTTAATGACGAATATTACTCTTCCAGTATATAACCCCAGATGACCACTCCCTCCTATCTGCTGCTGACTTGGTACTTGTAGACGAAGCAGCGGCCATTCCGCTTCAACACGTAACAGCGGCTGCCACAAAGGCCCCTCTAGCGTTACTATCCTCAACAGTGTCAGGCTATGAAGGTACAGGACGTGCTTTGTCTTTGAAACTGTTTGCAAAGTTGCAAAGTGATCATAATGCCCCAGCCCCGGTGAGTAGACTGTTGTTCTGGTACTTATACATACGTAACATAAAGTGAATAATTAATTAAATTAACTAAAAAAAAATGCTTCGAGGAAACCTAATGTTAAGACAATCCATTCCCTACTTTCCGACAAATGCAGGAGGCATTGCGTGTTGAGTGGTGAAACTCAACGCCGAGCTTTGCCTCGACACCAGAGCGAAGTAACGAAAATATATATTTAAATAAATATTTCATTTGCTTAAATAAGGATTGAACCCACAACCAGTCGCGCTTATAGTCACACAGTTGTCCGTCATGCACTTATGCCATGACTGGCTTCATAACTGATAACATAAACCACCTGACATATTTCTACTAATAAACGTAATAGGTGAATAGGGATCAACCCCTACTTGGAGGTATGAATTGTAATTCTTTCCCTGTTTCCTTTCCCCTTCTAGTAAGAGCGTGGCGTTGAGGTTCGCCACTCAACATACAATGTCTCTAATCACCTCATATTATATCATCTCTGCCCTCCTATGTACAGTGGGGTTGACGAGTCGTGTCCAACATGAAACTAACCGTTGATATCTGCGCTGTTTTGAATTTAGAATTTTTCTTACTGTCGTTTACTTTCTTCGCGAATTAATAATGCGTAAAAGTTCGGAAAGGGCACCATCAGGGTGGCTACGACTCTTCGACGATACTGTACCGGTTACAGTGGGATCCTTTAGCGTCTCTTTCAGTCTTTTAACGGACGTAAGTGTCACATTGGACGCTCAACTTAACCAAACATTTCATCTCCAGATAAAACTAGAGGAGCCCATCCGTTACCGTAGCAACGACTCAACGGAGCAATGGCTGAACTCTCTGCTGTGCCTGGAGTCCCCCTCCCCCTCCCCGGGCGCGGGCGCGCCGCCCCCCGCCGCCTGCGACCTGCTGCGCGTCAACCGGGACGCGCTCTTCTGCTACCACAAGGCTGCTGAGGCGTTCCTGCACAGACTGGTGGCCATATATGTTGCCAGTCACTATAAGGTGGGTTTTGTAGTAACGACCCAACGGAACAATGGTCGAACTCGCTCCTCTGATAATTCCCCATTATTTTCTAGGAGGCCTGGACTTTAGTTTTGCACAGATATGTTGTTATTTTTAAAAAAAATTCAGGGCAAATTTTTTAACTTTCAATTATATATAATCTTTATAGAACAGTCCAAACGACCTGCAGCTTCTGGCTGACGCACCAGCTCACTGTCTGTTCGTTCTACTAGCCCCCACTCCACCTCGGTCCACTTCAATGCCAGAAGTACTGTGCGTCATACAACTGTGTTTGGAGGGGAACTTATCGGACAAGTAAGTAGATATTATATAGGTTTATCTTGGTATTTTCATATTATTTACACATTAAGAACATAAAAATATTAAGAAATGTATAAAAATTTAATTTAAATTTGTTTGTAGTTGAAATACTCTATTGTCATTATTTGGTCAATTTGTGTAAAGATATTGTCATCGTGGTGCATTTTTCTCACTAAATACTATTTAGTTTACACACTTAATTCTATGGTTTTGTTCCCGCGTTCACGCGTATGTAATACTTTTATTATGCTAAATTTGCCTACAGATTGATATATTCAATCATGAACAACTTGTAGCGGCAAGGGTGCACCAAGTCGAACCTAGGTTTGCGGCTGTAAATAGAGCGTTTAATTATTGTTATAGAATTATTTACATTTTCTCGAAAAGTATCTTCACGTAAAAATGAAATGCTACAAAAGTCGAAACTTATCTTCATAAAAATTTCTTGATGATAGAATAGTTTCGCTCGTAACCAATATTCATGTCAAATAAAAATTTGTTAAATATGCCATTTTACAATAATAAAATTTACAATAATACATAGATATACGGTGTCGTTGACTTTTTTTTTAGAACTATTAAAATTTAATATTTCTGCCATACAATGTACTGGCATATATTTAACCATTTTTGCAGCGCATGCGCTTAAAATAGCGATGGCGTTCATTATTATTGTTATTTCGTTATTTAAGGCTAACCAAGACTGACACCGTTATTTAGCCTGTAGCACTCCTGAAGAACGTAGCTTTTATACAAAACAAAAAAAAAGTAAGTTGGACAAGTAAATCCAGAGATCTTAGCATTTAAACGTACAAACAAACTCTTCCGCTTTATTATATTTGTACAGATTACAGAAAATTATAATACAAAAAATATATTTATGAAATCTATAGACAATTCCTTAGTTTGATTATTGAAGTACAGCTTCTGATCCTCTATCTATGATAGATATATTATTCTCTTAACTTATAAAATTTTTTTGCAGATCAGTAAAAGATAGCTTAGGGCGTGGCAGAAAAGCAGCAGGTGATCTCATTCCATGGAATATTTGCGAACAATTCGGGGACAAAGACTTCCCTAAACTATCTGGGGCGAGGATAGTGAGGATAGCTACCCACCCTTCTTATCAAAGGGTATGTTGATTTTTTTATATTGTTTCTTCCTCACGTTATGCATTAAATATAATATTTTAGGAAAAACTACATACATATACAGTATGACAGTATTAAAATCAAAAATCAAATAAATCAGCTTCACGTTGTATCCCGCAACACAGCATAGTAGGCAGGGGGAAAATAGTGTCAAGATACTCCGTTCTTCACTTTCCGCCGAATTCTGGAGGCATTGAGAGGCGGAAGGAGGAGGTATTGAGAGGCGGAACTCGACGCCGCTCTTTGCCTTGTCACCAGAGCAAAGAAATGAAACTGAATATAAATAAATATTTGATTTTCTCGAGTAGGGATCGAATTCGCAACCAGTAGATTTTACATTCACAACTGCGCCACAACTGGCTTCTCGTTAAATTTCTATATATTTTTTTTCCAACTTCACGCTGTATCACGCATATTACAAACACTGTCCTGCGCTTTTTACCCAAATCTGAAACATTGTGGTGAAAAGAGGCACTAAAAGCCAAAGTTACTTTTAATAGACTATCCTAATGAAGGTAGAGATGTTCCCCACATGGAAATCGAACAACGATGGCGCTTACATCCTCGTATTAAATAAAAAAAATAATAATAATTTAATTAATTTCTCAGATGGGTTACGGTAAACGCGCCTTACAGCAGTTAGCTGCGTACTATTCCGGCGAGATACCGTGTTTAGATGAGGCTATGAGTGAAGATGATGATGCGGAGAAAAACGGGAAGAATGAATCCTTGCAGACGGAGAGTATAGTGCCTAGGTATGTTTTTTTGTATGAAAATTCTTTATTAATTTATCTACTAAGTTGTATTAAAAAAATAATGGGTTATATGATATAAATGCGTTTAATTTCATACAACCCGTTGTGGCGTTAAATTTTATTTTATAAAAAAAATCTTACTCAGTCCAACCAGTATTCTAAATTATGCAATTTTAGTTCTTTGATTTCTTGCTATACTTTAAGCCCCATTAGTGATAGTATGAAATCTTAAAACGATATTTGAATTTAGAACAGAAGCATCTAGATACCATAAATATTTTCCCTATTTGGGAATTCACAATTTTTTCTGGATTGTAATGAAAAATTTATAATATAAATTGTAATTTTTTAAAGAAAAGTTAGTTAAAGTTATGTTTTTTTTTAATGCATAAAAGTTATTTTGTTAAAATATTTTTTCTTTTAGTTCAATATTTTATTATTGTTCTCTCTTCTAACCTTTAGATCAAAACCACCAACGCTATTAAGAAGATTGACGGAAGTGAGAGCGGAACATTTAGACTATTTGGGAACTAGCTTTGGTCTTACAGAAGATTTGTTGAAATTTTGGAAGTCGCAGAAATATGTGCCAGTGTATTTGAGGTAATACACTTATATATTACTAGAATCATATGTTGTAAGTCGGGGCCGTCGTGGCGCAGAGGCACAAACGAAATATTTAATATTTTTATATCCTCGCTCTGGAAACGAGGCAAAACACGGCGTTTAGTTCCATCACTCAGCACGCAATACCTCAAGAATTCGGCGTAAAGTGGGAATCAGGAGTCTCTCAACACTAGGTAGCCTCTGCCTATCTTACGTAGGTACAGTGTGAAGCTTAAAGTATGTAGGTATTACTAGGTTAAAAGTTATTATGTCTTGTAACTTGGTAGACTTTTTATCTATGAACTAGCGACCCGCTCGCGGCTTTATTCGCTTAAACTACTGAATTATTTACTTAATACACTGAATTACATTCCTGTGTTATATAGCTTTTTATTTTTTTATACCTTTAATGTACAGAATCAACTATTCTATTATTTTTTTACAGCCAAAAGCCAAATGAAATAACAAACGAGCACTCCTGCATAATGCTCCGTGGTGTCCAGCCCTCCTCCTGGCTAGTGGACTACAGTAGTGACTTCCGTCTCCGCTTCTCCCGCCTCTTGCCACGCGCCTTCCGCTCCCTGCCCTCCGCGCTCGCTCTCTCCGCCTTGTTGAATGATAACGTCTCTGTTAATAAGCCCGGTGTGTGACAAATTTACTAGCAATATAATTTCAAATATTACAAAATATCGAAAAGGGGAAAGGAGGCGAAAATCGAAATTTCTACTTTTTATAAATACATGTTGTGGGTTCGATACCCACTGAGAAAAGAAAATATTTTTACTCTTTCTTTCTGTTAACAAGGCAGTGCGACGCAGAGTTTCGCCACTCAACACTTACTTGTCTCGAAAACTTTGTCTTGCTTGCGTGGAACGAGCAAGGAAATTCCTAAAAAAATATACAGTGGAATGCCGTGTATCCAAATGATGTGGATGGTACTTGAGTTTGTGACGTACTGCGCAGTTAGAAAATTAGGCGGCAGATAACAGGTCAAATAGTTTCCCAGAACACTCCCCATGATAAATGCGGTAGAAAACACGCAGAGAGGAGACGTCTCTACGCAAAAGCCTATGTCGAATTTTTCACAGATCATTGGGTCTCCAATGATTTAAACTGCTCTGAGTTGTATCAAATGGGTCAAGCTGATACTGGGGTGCACCGGCCCAGGGATGAGAACAGTACTCCATATGAGGGCGAATCTAGGACCTATACAGGGCCAATCGGTGTTTTCGCATCAAGTACTGTCTCGCTCGGCTAATGTTCTATTTTAGTCAATATATTTGCTTGCCTTGACCATTAGTGTTTTTAGCTATCTTTTAATATTTTTTTTATCAGATGCATTTGCAATTTCTATATATTAAAGTTATACAAAATTATCAACACGCAATACATCCAAAATGTGGGAAGCGGAATGTCTTAACACTAGACTCCCTCTGCCTACCTTGCCGAATGCTTGATACATTGTGAAGCTGAAAAGATTGGCGAAATATATACTTCTAAACAGTTTTATTTCAATTTCAGTGTTAACAAAAGAGGTGATAGAGCAATACCTCTCTGGACACGACCTCGCCCGCATTGAGGCCTACTGCAGACAACAAGCTGATTACCGTCTTATCACTGATCTACTCAATCCGATAGCTAATATAGTGTTCCATACTAAAGTGTCGGTTAAATTGGATGCTGTTCAACGGGTGGGTAAAATTTCTTACATTCTTATATCATATATGTACCGTCCAATTTTCGTGACATTGTCTGATATTTATCAGACAATTATATTATTTCTGCCATTTGGCGGAACTCAACGCCGCGATTTGTCTACCAAAGCTGGAAATTGAATTTGCCCTTGCGCCACAACAGCCTATAACAGCATAGTAAACAAACGAAATAATTATTTAAATAAAACTGTTGACTCCAAATTTATCCACAGGTAATCTTCATAGCAATGGGTTTCCAAATGAAGGACGTTGACGACATAGCTGCAGAGCTCGGTCTCCCCGGATCACAGATTTTAGCCAAATTCTACGAAGCCTGTAAAAAAATTAACTCGGCGCTAAATTCTATTCTAGAAGTTTCCATAGCTAAAGAAATGGGTATAGAAGACAAGACAGGAGATGTGAAAGTCGACGCGCCACTGAAACAAAGTCTTAATGAGGAATTGTCTAAAGCTGCGAAGGTATTATATGTTGGTTTTTATGTTGTTTGTGTTGTTTCTATGTTAGTTGGCTAATCAATAAATGTTGTATTTATGTTGGTGTTTGATTTTTTGATTTGGAAATATTTACTTAAAAGATTAAATAAATATATCTATATTATAATTAAATAAATCTCTATATTGTAATTGTACGATTGTTAATTGGATAAAATTTAATATATAATTGAGAAGTTAAAACGTCGTGAATTATTTTTTTATTTATATTTTGATACCACTTGCAATAAATATTGCAGCATTTATCTTTTAATATTGTTAGTGGGTATTATATTGATAGGATTTGAACATCATATTATATTGTTTATATTATATTCGATAGCAAAATCTTTATTTGAAACTAAAAAAAAAATATAAAACTATTTTTTATTAACAGGAATTAGAGAAAAAGCAAAGGAAAGAGTTATCTCGTCTAATGGGTGAAGATTTAGGGCAGTATCGTATCAAAGGCAGTGACTTGGACTGGGGGAAAGCACTTACAGGGAATGCTAAACTTGTTTCCGTTAAAAGGTACTTAATTATTTATTTATTTAGATATTTTTTAATATTTTTAAAAAGAACAATATTTTTAGGAAATGTATAGAAATATTTATCTAAAAATATTTGACTAGATATTACTATGTATCTAGTAAAATTAGCTATACATCAAGAAATCAATAGCAGGAGCAGGAAAAACAGAGAGATCCTTTAGGGATTTTAGTCAAGACACTACTCTACTTACTCCATGCACTTCCAAAATTACAAACATTGTGTGCTCACTAGCAGAATTAAACGTAGATCGAAACTTTCAACCATCATATTTTTAATAGTTTACTATGCCACATCGACCAGTGGCCTAAAATGTTTTACAATTCTTATAATTTTTATCATTTTCAGTGGAGAAAAGCGTCTCGGTGAAGATAGCAAAGAGATAGACGATCTCATTGAAGCGCACTCCAACAAGAAGAAGAAAAAGAAGAAACATGTTAGAAATTAATCAATAAACTAAACTATAATCATTATTAATATTGTTTTATTATGTATTGCATTTGACCTTTTGTATTAAAA
Source organism: Heliconius erato x Heliconius himera (assembly GCA_013421005.1). Taxonomy (NCBI): domain Eukaryota; kingdom Metazoa; phylum Arthropoda; class Insecta; order Lepidoptera; family Nymphalidae; genus Heliconius; species Heliconius erato x Heliconius himera. The sequence goes on along the minus strand of JAATLQ010038431.1, from coordinate 85,400 downwards.
TATTAGTTTACATATACACAGATGTACATTGATCGATGGGTCTGTAGGGGTATTGCACATTCATTAATATTGTTCATAAACAACATAAATTTACTTGCTACAAAAAGAATTGTGTAATTATTTTCCGCTATTGTTTTGTAACGTATAAATATCCAAATTTAATATATAATAAAAGAGTTCAATATTAAGTCTCATATCACCATCGTAAAAGTGCCCTAGCCAACAGATCTGTGGATCAATTATGGGGAACCTCGGTTACCTGAATTCACTTTTAGGGGCTATAATATTTCTCTGGCAAAAAAACTACTTACTTAAGTATTGGTATGAATGTAAAAGAAAACATCTTCACATTATCAATATAATAGAGGTTAGATAAATATGGTTATTCAATATAGTTTTGTGCAGGTACTTGAGTAAATATTTGAGTAAAGTTTATACTTTGTCTAACTATTATTAAGCCCTCACATACAAATGTGAGAAGTCTCCATGGCTTCGCTTCCACGGTCGTGAAATTTTAACTCGTAATTTTTTTTTTGAAAAGACGTACCAAAAAATCGCCTATGGTGGTGTGCATAGTATTGACGATTTTAGGTGTAGGTATAGATTTTTATTCGTTGATTTCATTTCTTATATTCTTTTGCAATGTATTCTCAAACAAAGATTTACTGCAAGTCATTTTATATGTGGTTTTAATATTTTTACTTTTATAAAATTGCAGTAGAAACTTTTATATTTATTTTCAATTTCCCCATAATTTAAATGATTTAAATTCTCTCGTATGGGAATCGAACCCAAAACAAGGCTCACTGTAAGATATTTCAATACGATAGTAAGTTAATAAAAATAACTATGAATATATTTTAAAGTAATAAAAAAGTAGGATAGTGTATAAAGAAAACATCACACTCAATAATAATTTCTATAATTATTGTAATATAAAAAAGTGTTGGTAGTTATTCAACCCTTGGAATAGACAATAGATATCCTCTTAAACATAACAACGTGGCGGCGAGGGCGCGGCGCTGTAAAAAAATATCCTTTGACGCGGCGGCCCGCGGCCCCCGGCGCCCCACGCCACTCCACGACACTTTACTTTACTTATACAATATAATGTGATCTAAGAAAAATAATATTTTCGTCTAACGCCGCTCGGGCGAGTGGTAAACAATTTTATTTATTACTATACTTAGTTTGTCCCTAGCGCAAGCGTGCCGTGACGTCACACACCGTCGCCCTAACCCAACACATCGACTACAAAACATAATTTAGAATATACGTGGCTGTTATCATTGTTATAATCTACGTGTTACATTTTCGATATATTCGTCTCACTGTCGCTCGGCGGGATAGCGGCGGGATAGCGGCGGGATAGCAGCGGGATAGCAGCCGCACCGCGGGTATCCCGCGAGAACACTTTAGGCTAAGCAATATAACACGCCTTTAAACCGTACGAGTACATTGTACATACACACAGAGGTACAGTAATTGAGAAGGAATTGCACTTAGGAAATGTTTGCGTCTCTTGGCACTTTGTCTTAAGTCAATATGTATAGTGGAACCAACACAAGTTATATTAAACGATTAAAGCTTAGAAGGGAGAAAGTCGAGTAGCGTCCGGCGCGACGGAGTGACCGGACACTACGCCGGGCACTGCGCCGGGACGGACAACAGAGGGT
>JAATLQ010038431.1:0-83624 GCA_013421005.1 Heliconius erato x Heliconius himera | reverse complement strand
CCTCATCAGCGCGATGGCGAAGTTATTCGACAAGTTATTTCTCCCACTTCTCCAGCACCACGAAGCAAATAGTTTGGCGAGCGGACACTCAACCACTCTGCAGGTGGCCAGGGCGGGTCACTACAGTGCAGCAGCGGTTAACCGAAAGGAGAGTGTAATAGTTCGTTCGCTCGACGTAGCACATAAAGTGTTCAGGGCCGGCACTATCACGTCGCGCATGTTCGTACCGACTACCTACCTGATAGGACATTTTTCGTGAGAGTGGAGAGTGTAGCAGCCATTGATCGCTGCCGGAATTCCCCAGGACAGACAGAAGACATCCCAACGCACGGCCTTAAGTTGGTCCTCCTGACTGAGTGTCTCAACTGGCTGAGCTTACCGCTTACCGCTACCGCAGGTGACATTTGATTAATACTTATTTAGAAACGTATAAAAATTTTGAACGCAGCGGGACTCGAACCCGCGCCTCCTGGGAACTGACCAGGTGATTTGATTATCCTTCCACTCCACCAAAAAACTCTCTCTGTATCTGGTCTAGGGCAGGTACACAGTCCTAGGGCCAAAGGGCCCTCTAACGATGCGCCCATATTGATGGTTGCCGCTCGAGACCACGGCCAGATGACCTTGATGCTGTTCCCCAGCGCCAGAGGAAAGGAGCTGGACTAGAGAATGCTTCAATGCTAGCTCTTTAGTAAAGTAGGTTTAGAAACAATTGCATATATTTTGGAGCTCTTTAAATAATCATCAATCATCAATCTTTCGTTCATCAAACTTTCGTTTAAATATTTTTACATAAAAGAATAATAGGTAGACTACCTATTACGTTGTTTATGATTTTTACCATTTAAGTATTCTGTTGTTTGTGTCGTTTGTTTAAGGAACGCAATTCAGTATATTAGATAAATAATTCAGTAGTTTAAGCGGGCGAAGCCGCGAGTGGGTCGCTAGTATTTTTATATTTGTACTTATTGAGGCGTATTACCTCAGTAATACTGTGGAACTCAACACTGCGATGTGCCTCTTTACCAGGGCAAGAAAATGAAAATATATATTTTTTTATACTCTCGAGTAGGAATTGAACCTACAGTCGCACGCATGTGCCCCTACGCCACCACTGGTATTTAGTAAGTTAGAAATCTAAGAGTTAAAATTTATCGTTTCATTTTATTTAGATTTCATTTATTGCTTGAATAATAAGCATTTCCTTGTATTGTTCGTCACTGCACAAACATTCGTCATGTATTGAAAACGTGACGTGAATCAGTATTCACTGTACAGAGATCAAAGATTGTCGCTTGGGTGTATTCGAATTTGCTACCCTTTCTTGTTACTATATATCTCAGAAATACAATATTAATTGTAGTGCTTACTACTAAGACTAACTGTATTAGTAAATTAATATAAAAAAATATAAAAAGATTTTAAATTATTATTACAGAGGCCAGTCGTGGCGCAGCGGCACGAGGTGTGACAGTAAAATCGACTGGTTGTGGGTTCGATCCCCACTCGAGGAGATGAAATATTTTAATTAAATTTATATTTCCATTTCTTCGCTTTGGTGTCGAGGTTAAGCGCGGCGTTGAGTTCTGCCACTCAACACGCAATGCCTCCAGAATTCGGCAGTAAGTGGGGAACGTAGTGTCTTAACACTAGGTTCTCTCTGCCTACCCTGCTATGTGCGGGATACAGCGTGAAGCTGATTTTTTTTTATTTTTTGCTACAGACCTCGCTCTTGTAAAGCGCGACGTTGAGTTCCACCACTCAACAGGCATTGCCTCATCCAGTGAAAAGTGGGAAATGAAGTGTCTTAACACTAGGTTCCCTCTGCCTACCATGCCACAGGCGGGATACAGCATGAAGCTGAAAAAATATTTATATTACAAGCTAATTATAAATCAGAAGTAATTGAATTTAAGCACCAAACACGATATATTTTAAAAATATAATCTTTTATCTTATGCATATTAAGCGCAAAGCTTAAACACTATTTTACATTCACTTCTCGAAGCTTATCACTTTTTTATTATACAAGAGAAAATTAAACCGTCATTTGCATACATGTACGTATTTACAAAGTGAGTGAAGTCGTACAACACATTGTATTTAATGACTGACGTGTTGTTCATTATATTGTGTGAATGAAACATTATAAAAGATGCATTATAAAGAATTTTTTATTTAATTTTCTCGTTTACACATGGGGAGCTGTGTTATTTATTTATTTAACCCGGTATAGAAAAATACGGCGTTGAGTTGGAAAGTAGAGAAGCTTCTCCTCTCTTCTTTCTGCTGATCTTGCCACACTGTACAGTAAATTATTGTCATTTGCCTGCTCTGGCAATTAAAACGCGGCGTTGAGTTCCGCTATACAAAACTTTTTATCTCAAAAATAGAGCGGAAACGGGTCTTAACATTAGGTTTTCTCTCCTATCCTGCAATATGCGGGAAAAATCGTGATGCAAAGAAAAATATGATACTTTAAATTAAGAATATATTCCAATATACCTACCTCTGTAGGTATATTGGAATATAATTTGAAACCCTCTGGTTTCAAAATATTTTTCTTTTGAAAAAAATAAAAAACTAAAGCACTTACGTACGTTATATACATTTTAGTCACGATATCTAGATAAATCTTTTCCTATTATATATTGACGGTAAATCCTAAAATATATCCTAAGTTAGGTCTTCGAGGACGTTACAGCAATTTTAAAGGGAATTCTTTCAAGTTAAAAATAATTTAAGAACAAAAATTCTCAAGCAATGTCGACAATTTTTTTTTAATCCCAATACAAATGTAAAAATGAAAATATATATTTTTTTGCTTCACGTTTAATTCCGCTCGAAACGGGATAGATAGTGTCGAAATATTCAGTTCTCCGCTTTGCACCTTGAATATTATTGTTATGAGATAGGACTCAAATTCCCGAGTAAAAATAGAACCCACAACCGTCGCGCTTACATTTAAACGCTCATTTTCCCACGACGACACAAGATTTTATTGGCGAGTACAATACAATTTTCTTGAAAAGATAATTTTATGGACGAATAAAATAATTCTATCAGAACGATATAGTTATGCTCTATCCATAAACGTTGCTTTGATTATAAAAGTTTGCAAAGTTTGCGATAAAGAGAAACTTATGAGTACGTCGTAAGAAATGGGCAAAAGAACAATTTTATACTTATTTTCTTGTTTTATGAAATAAGTTCTTTATAAAATTATTTATGAAACATCCCTGTCAAAGTCTGCTTAAATTATTTTTTTTATTTAAATTTGAATATTTTTCTTAATTTTTGTTTATTAAGTATACAACTTTATTAACAAAAGTTAAGAAAAATATAAATTAAGCTTATAATTTAAAACATTATTAATATTTATAAATTAATCAATTAATATATATTTATTATTAGGTATATTATAAGAGGCCGACGTAGCACAAGCGTGCGATTGCAAACACGACGGTTGTGGATTCGATTCCCGCTTAAGGAACTGAATAATTTAATTTGTTCTGATACCGCGGCAGAGCGCGGCATAGAGGGCCGCCACCCTATATTATTCATACATATGTATGCAATACCTCGAGAACTCAGCGGAAACTGGGCAACGGAAATGTCTCAACGCCAACGTACTAGGAAGTGTCCTAAAAATAGGTTTCCATGTTCCCTTTGCCTACCCTTTCTATATGAGGAATACACACAGCGTAAAGCTAAAAAAAAAATAATGTATCAGAAAAATTACTATCTAAGCACAAAAGCTCGCTACAGTTGAGTTGACAATAATGTTAGCCTTTCTCAGGACTTAGCGTCAAATAGCTTTCGACCGTCACTATGTATTCCTTCTGGAATAATTCTATGCAGGCATTTCAATAGAAAAATTCTATACAAAAATGCATATTTCACACTTGCTTCATATTACTTATGAAAATTTAAAGCAGCTTTTGAAAGCTTTGGAATATTAACGTGTATATTCTTTAGAGGATTCAATATTGAACTTTAGCGATTATAGTAAATTAAATATACGACTGTAAAATATTTTGTGAAATTCTAGAGACATTGCGTGTTGAGTGGCGGAACTTAGTTTAAAAAAAATCAGTTCATATTTGTATTCAGCAATTGAAGTTTTATAATTTTACTTCGTTATAGTTCTAAATTGTAGGGGACGACATCTTGAATTTTTATATAATTACTAGCAAAATATATATTTTCATACACAAAATATATATTTTATTTAGGCTGGCTAAAAACACATAACATTTTTCTTGTTTCCGGCAAAACCTGAGAACTTATTGGCATTTTAGTTAGTAATTAAAATAATATTCACACATATATGTGTATGAAAGTTATGCATTTCTTTATATCAGTGTATCACCAGACTGATTAAATGAAAATTTAATTTCCTTGAGCAGGAATTGAACCCACAATAATTAAACCCATCAATAGTCCCTGCGCCACGACTGGCCTCAATAAAAGGTTACATTAGTACATGCCCCAATAAATGATTTTCTCATATATAAGGAAATATGTAGGCAGATAGTCACTCGGATTAAACATGTACTGTGTCATAGAAATATATTTATATTTAGTAAATACAATCTTGACATTCAACAGACTGAATCGAAATATGCATCTTACGTATTTCCCTGGATGTATCCCATACATGAATTTGTTATTTTCATATTTTGAATAAATGACGCGTTCTCCCTTAGATACGAAATATGCAAGGATATTTTGTATATATTACGTTTTGCCTCGTTACCAGAGCGAGGGAATAAAATTTTTAAAAAATATTAAATTTCCCCGGATGTAATCGAACCTACAATATGTCGCGCGTACAATCGCACGTTTACGCCTCTGCGCCACTACTGGCCACTAATATATTTTACTTAATTATTTTTTTATTTTCATTTACACTAACTTTTACCAGCGGCTTCTCTTGTGGTTGAAAGGAAATAAGTAAGAGTTGTGTACGACCTATAAAACATTCTAAGTTACGCCTATCTTTCTATGTGCAGGATACAGCGTGAAGCGTAAAAAAAATATTACCAAAATATTTACAATAGCACCTATAAGTTTTATGATAGTAAATGGAACTCTATATGTTTTACATACACACCTTCATTTCGCTTCACGCTGCATCCCTCATATAAAGCAACGTAACACTCAGTTTCCTACTTTCCAAAACATTGCATGTTGAATGACGACGATGAGTTCAACGCATATTATATATATACTACATTCCGCCGCGAAAGGCTAACATTTATATTAACATCCGGTTATAAAATTCTTTAAGACTTCTAGCTGGATATTTTGCGACGAAGTAACGTACTAATTAAAATAATAAAACTAAATATTACACCCTATTCACAATATTTTTTATCTGCAAATAATTTTATTTTTTTTACGTATTCGGTTACCAGAATTTTTAGATATAGCCCGTATTAAGATTCAGATATTTTCAAATGCAAAAAGCTTTGTGTTGCGAATGTTTGCTTTCGTTCCATCTAGTATTGTTTTCTAAAATGAACTGACCATTTTGTAGATTCCTTGATGTGATATAAAGAAAAATATACTATAGTTTTTAAAATGTGAAATTCTGTAGAGTGTTGTTATTTGTCTATGTATGTATATTTATTATTCGAATTTCTCTAAATAAAGTGTGGCGCTAAGTTCCGCTCCTGAGAATGTATGTCTCGATATCGGTTGGGAAAAGAAGTATTTTCATACAAGGTCCTTTCTAGGCGGTCCCTGCAACAAAAGGGAGTAAAACTGGAACACAATGTAAATATAGTATAAAGCAAGACTCAGCATATAAACTAGATAGTTTATAATATTCGAATACAAAACAATAAAAAGTGAAGAGTAAAAATTGTCTAAAAATTCGAAACACAATTTCTTAAATCATAAGATTTCTAGGACATTCGAAATTCATAAGTTTGGAAGCCATTTCGACGTTTATCCAATACTTGTAATATACTAATAAACAGATCAAGTTTGTTTTTAAAACTAAACTTGGATAAAAACAGAACTCTGCCACAATAAAGGCATTAAAAAAGAAAAGGTATTAAGAGATAAAATTTATCCATTATGACATCGTCCTGTTATATCCTGTTACATACACAATATAAAAAAGTTGCGTTGCGTAGCGTTTGCTTGATTACATAAATTGTAGCATTCAGTTCTACCATTCAGTTTTCAAGCCATAAAACCAGGCCAATGTGGGGACACGGGTTCAAACATGTGATTATAAACCTAGCGGTAAATTTTATTCAAATTTCATGAAATTTATAATAGCTGATTTAATTACATGCATTTTTTAATTTATTTTTAGCTCTAGCATAATAACTTATTCAGATTTTGTTTACAATATCTCAAAGATCACTTAAAAGACAATGTCGTTCGAGTTTGTAACTCTTGTGCCAATCTTGAACTTGGCTCACTTAAGAATTTATTTTGTTATATTGTGCATCCCAACTCAACTTATTTTTGCTTTCTTTTATGAAGCATTGTTTCTGAATTTTATGTTAAGATTTTTTTTTTATGTTTTAGTTGCTATATTTTTTTAGAGAACTAATTAATATATTAAAATTTCATATTAGTTGAGAATTAAGACTAAGAAAGTAGAGACTTTATTTAAGATATTAACAATGGGACATAATATTACTTTAAACTACCATCAGGTGATCCGAAAGCTCATTTTACAATAAAATAAAAAAAAACTAAAAAAAACTAGTTTTAGTTACTAACACTTGGTTTACCTTTCCCAAATTTTAAATATACATATGAATTATTTTATTTTAATTTTCAAAAAAAAGGATGTTATACGACAATATTACAAAACTGTGTAAATGTATAAAAAACTATAACTACTTCTTAGGAAAAAGTTGTTTATTTCACTCAAAATGAGACTAATTAATTTTGTAAAGAAATAAAAGCTCAAAGTACATTTTCTTAGATTGCTAACTGGTTATGCGGAAATGTTTGATGTGCTATCCTATTACGCTTTTGGATATAAAATAAAGAAAAAATAATGTGTATGAGATGATTTTGATTAAAATTAACATGTACTAAATTTTAATTTACAAATATCGCGTTCCCTCTAGCATATTTAATCTTCACCACGATATGTATATTATTATATGTATTTATTATCAAACCATTTTTATTATACAGTAACGTTTAAACGAAAAGTTGACTACTGAAATACTCGTACATACGATAGTTACATACTTCAATACTACGTAGTTATTTAACTTAATAATTTTAACTTTAACTATTTCTTAAGTATTTCTCAGTTCTATACTAAACAAACATCAGGTGTACGTAGCATCTTCTTTTACAGCGCCAATTATAATACATTAGGACCATTACGGATGATAAATAGCTAATTTACTTATTCCTGGGCCAAGGAAGGCTTGTTTTATGCACAATTTCGGTATAATATTACCATTTTATTGAACAATTGTGAAAGTGTTACTAAATGTGTATATATTTATATACTAATAATATCTACTTTGCTTTTCACAACGTCCTGTAGTCGTAGTGTAGAAGGCAGAAGTTTTAATTCATTGGAAGATATTTTTATTTTTGAATGTAAGATTTGAACCTACTATCATCAATGCTTTTCTTCAGATATATTCCTACAGAGATCAAAATATAATCATTCATTTAAATCTTAACAAATGACTACGCTTGCTTGAATACTGTTGATAAACTTAAACAATCTATATCACGTGCCCAGTAGAAGATTTTGAACAATTATAATAAAGATATAGACACATTTGTTCATTAAAATAGCTAAGAGACGTCGAGGCTCAGTGGCATAGCGTCGGGCTCTAAACGCGATGATTGTGGGCGCCACTTCTACTCAGGGGAATGGTTCATTTATATTTCCTCGCTCTGGTAATAAGACAAAGCGCGGCGATGAGGTCCCGGATAGGATGGAAAGTAGAGAACTAGGTGTACGTACTAGGTTCCCTTTGCCTATACCTGCTCTTTAGGGGAGACAGCATGAAACGAAAACAAATTAATTAAAGTAAAAAAATAAAGATATAGATATATCTTTGAAACTAGACAGCCGCCCGCATTCAAGACACTGTGTATCTCGAATTCCGGCGGAAATCAGAAAACGGAGTATCTTAGCACTAAATTCTTTCTACCTACCATGCTACATGCGATACTAACATGAAAATCGTATAAAATGTTTGGCATATTACATATTATCCTTATTCAAATGTACCCAAATCTATTATATAAGAGCTCTCTCATATATACAACTACTAACTGGTAACATAAAAATATATTTATTGCAAATAAGATCCGCAACTTTATGTAACCTCCGAAGCTACTTACAGAATAATCATTATTACTATAGTGTTTTGGATATAAACTAAACAAAACTAGCAGCGTTTCGTTACAATTTAAGACGTATTATTTCGAAAAAACACTCAATATATCTTTGAAATTAACCAATTGTACTACTGTTTATATTATTTTACATCTATGCAATATATAAAAAATCAGAAAAGCGCGAGTCGATATCGACCACCGAGAGTTCTGTTCAGAAATGGGAGGTCTCGAGCTTTTTCTGAAATTCCAGTTTTACTTTATTGATTACTGGAGGAAGGTCACGTAAAAAGCACGAGGACCCCCCGGAGGGCATGTATGATGAGGTTGATGACAGTGGACGAGGCGAAACAGGTATTTAGAGACCTTAACGTTTGGCGCTCCATTCTCATTGACTACTCCGCTAGGGATAAAGCGTGAAGTTAAGTTAATTATTGTTTAATATTAGTGCGCAATTCAGTTTCTTAGATTGTATTATATATAGATACAAATCCACTAACTGAAATGAAATGGATAAGAGAGTATGTTGTTGCTAAGGGAACAGGAAAGTTAGAGATCTCTTATTTTACGTCTTAAGTCCACGCAAGTAAAGCTGCCGGCGACGACTAGTTACATATAAAACATTAACAGCGTTATACTCGACATTTCTAAATAATTATTTTAGGACAAAACATACTGGGGAATGTTTTGTCCTTACGTAAATGACAGAGACACGTTACGTGACTAGTGATTGATCTCAGCATTCTGTTTATTGTTCCACCACAATGAGAGAGAAACGAAATTAATGGTCGTTCTTAGCACAAACTAGCTGTAAAGAAAAAATGTTATTGTAAATGAAACAGGAAATTAAATATTTAATAATTTCATTTTCGTTGCTCTGGTAACGAGGCAAAGCGCAGCGTTGAGTTCCGCTACTCAACACGCAATACCTCCAAAATCCAGAGGAAAGTAGAGGATGGAAGTGTCTTAATTGAAACAGAATATTTTTACACAAGGTTCCCTCTGCCTGCTAGATACGAGTACACAGCGTCAAACTATATATTTTTTCAAATTAAATAATAGGTATGTAACTTAAAATACATAACCTACACTATCGATGACAGAATTATTATTTATATAAATTATACCCTTAAAATGAATATTGGGCTAAATTAAGAGTTACAGAAAAGAAAAACTAAAATTTCTAATAAAATATGACCTACTTTTAGTTTTTGGGATATTGATTTAAGTTGATATTTGACATGGGTCCATTGTATCGCCTCAGGTTATATTTCTGGTACCTTGGCAAAAGTTAAGATGAAAGTAGACCTTTAATATAACTTCAATAGTTTTCGTTTTTCAAATTGATTATTTTGTACATTTCCCTTCCTTCCTTTCCCTAAGATTTTTTAAAAGTAGATTTATAGGTTTTTACTTTATTCTTCTTCATTTTTGTCAGTTTTAAAGTTTTTTTAGGTAAATGCATTATAAAATATCCCGAGTGTAAAATTCTTCGACCTTGTAACTTATACGTACTTACTCTAAAATTTGCTTGAACTTTGCCGATGACGGCATACGATGAAAATGTGATCGTAGTATAAAGTATATTATTTAGTTGTTTGAGGCCCTTCGTGGTGTAGAGGCAGAAGCATGTGACTGTGAACGCGACAGGTTGTGGGTTCGATTTCCACTCGAGGATAATAAAATATTTAATAATTTAATTTCTTCGCTCTTGGTTCGAGGCAAAGGCGCGGCGTTTAGTTCTCGCCACACAACATGCAAAACTTGCAGAATTCGGCTAAAATTGGGAAGCGGAGTATCTTTCGAAGCGTAGGCTTCTTCTGCCTACCCTGCTACTTGTAGTATGGAGCTGAAAATAAATATTTTTTTAACTATTATAGTTATAAAGCTGTAATTTATACATATTTATACATATTTATACTTATTTTAATATTATCAAAAGCAAAAATTTGTTTAAAATTAAAAACAAAAATCAGCAAATCACAAGTGAAAGCTCTAAACAAACAAGTGATCGATCGGAACTCTTACACTATATCATTGTCTGTAACCAACCACCGTGACGTTGTACTTATTTTAATATATACTCAATATTATATAAACTTCAAGGTTCCATACAAAAATATACCTTATACAGCTAATATTGGATCTTTCTACATATTTTTTTGTATGTACACCAAAAGACATGTCAAGTCATGACTGGAATCATGATTGATGATATCGCGTATGTGTTTAAGACGGCACATTATATGTTATAAAAGTGAAAACCGATAATATTTTTACGTCGTAAGCTATATATTTATAAATGTAATAATTTAATTATTGATTTATAAATTGTAAGTAATATATTTTTAGATTTGAAAAAAATATTTATTTAGCTTCACGCATATTGAGCCCATAGCAGAGTAGGTACACGCAACCTAGTGTTAAGACACTGCGCTCTTACATATTTCTATTATGATGAATGTGAAATGAAAATTTATCATTAAGCGTGTTTAACGATTTTCACTTGTAAAATAATCAAATTAGGTCTTTAAGAAAAATTTAAAAGTTTTCTTTTATTTTTGTGTTTGAACAAATATTAGCTTATTCAGGACTTAATTAGAAAGTTAACAGATGAAAATAGATAGTAGCATGCCATTGAGGAGGCCTATGTGGATTATAATCATAATATACCTCTTTATTTCATCAGATGGTGTAAAAAAAATCCTTGTCATCTAAATATAAAAGGGCAGAGGGCAGAGGGCTGAGGGCAACGCATAAAGCCACCTTGTTAAATAAAATCAATACACATAATGCATATCCAAGGTACAGATAAAATTTTATTTTATAAAAGAATAAACGACAGAGAGAGTATTCAACATAATGATAGTAGGTTCGATTCCAACTGTGAAAATGTTTAAAATATATTTATTATCTTGGCCTCCTGAGACGAAGTGTGAGATTTCGTATCTCGAAGTGAAAATACACAGTGCCTCTAATTGCGAAAAGGGGAGAATGGAGTGACTTGCTCCTTTTACTTGCCATTGTTACGAATTAAGATGCTCAAAGATTAAATATTTCATCAAAGATTGCCTCAGCATTTTTAAATTACATTGTGTTCATTCAATAAAACAAAGAGATAAATTCCTGACCTCAGAATCACGGTTTAATGTCTTTATCAACATAGTTGGCGTACACTATCAGAGTTGCCTAACTTTTATTAGACACATAAAATAAGCAATTTTCAAAAATATGTCCCCATAAAGCTTTTCGTCGAACAACATCCTATGTGAATTGCATAGACACTGGCATAATGTGTATTAGAAAATACTATGAAAATCATATATACAATACAATGACGCAAATGTAATAAACCCGGTGGCTAGTATTATATTTCTATTTCTTCGCTCTGGTGTCGAGGTTAAGCGCGGCGTTGAGTTCTGCCACTCAACACGCAATGCCTCCAGAATTCGGCAGAAAGTGGGGAACGGAGTGTCTTAACACTAGGTTCCTTCTGCCTACCCTGCTGTGTGCGGAATACAGCGTGAAGCTGATTTAATTTATTTTTTTAGAATTGGTTCTCAATTGAAATGACATTCTTGGATATGTTACATTTTTAGAATACAATTTAAAATTAAGTTATTATTTTATTTGTAATATATAATAAAGTAAGATAATATATAATATACTTAAGGTTCGAGCTGTATCCTGTAACAACCTGGCAACCACTAGGTTGCCAGGTTAATACATCCCGTTACCCATAATACACTTCCGTTCCCCACTTTCAGACTAATTCTCGGGGTATTACGTGTTGAATGAAAATGAAATCAATAAACATTTCATTCCCACTAGTGAATGGAATGCGAAATTGAACCCTCAACTGTCGCGATTATAGTTGCACGCTTATGCACCTGCGCCGCAACGGTTTCAAAATTAAATTTATTTTAGTTAAAATTAATAATTGTTTTTTAATGAATATTTAATATTTCTGATTACTCCGAAGCGGAGTGCAAAGTTTCGACACATAATATTTAGAAAAAATAATGGAAATCATAAAGTATGGAACGAATAAACATGTCCTTTAAAATACATACGCATAATTCCTTAAATTGTGAAAAAACTAATTAATATTAAAAAAAAGTGGTTGAAGTTATTAAAACGTCCATTCTATAAGTAAAATGTTTAAGACGTACCTAAAAGTTACGCTTTAATTAAGATCACTGCCATTACAGATTCCATTTTAATTGCTCGCAGATAATATTTCAATTCCAAATCAAATATGACGTTATCCGAAGTAACTTCAAACTGCGTCTTATTTTTCTTTCTTTTAATTCTTTATCAACAACTAGTTTCATCTTAGTTCACAAGTTGGTTCAAGAAAGTTCTTAGCTCACTGCAGAAGACTGATTTAATTTTATAGGCTAGTATCTGGATAGTTATCTTTCCCATTTTACTTTTGAATTTAATAAAAATATTTTTATATGATGCCGTAGTATAGCACAATAAAAGTGGTTGTTGTAGGTTCGACGATTGTACGGTTTTTTTATGTCCCCGACTTTTGACGAAAGTAGGTAGGTACTTAACAAGAAACTGTATTAAAATATAATTTAGTATGTTTTTATTAAGACCAAATTTCCATTGATAAGTTGGAACGTGGAATTTATATTTAATATCAAAAACTATTTTAAAACTCCATTTATAAAAATAACATTCTAACACTATCTAAGCTCCAGCACTACTCACCCCTGTACTACTAGAATATTTTCTTGAAGTACCCTTCTCGAGCGACTGTCGCGATCAAACTTACAAACTCGATTCACTTGTCTTTCAACAGATAAATGAAATTATTATTGGATTTTGCTGGCCTTTGAAGAAATCATTTCGTGTTTCCTTTCATTAAATATGGTAGATATTGCCCACGATATTTATTTATTATATTTGCGTTCATTTAATATTTTGATTCTGTTATACGAAAAAATGTACACGATTTTTTTTTGTTTTTGACATTTCTTAGTATAGAAGTGACAAAAACAACATTAATATTATAATGAATTCATTATAAGGTAAGGATATTTTCAAAGAATATATAACGAAATCGTGGTAATAAACCATTTAATTTTCTTAGCTGTAAACGTGATAAGTGTGGGTACAATACCCAATTTGATTTTCATTTCATTCCTCTGGTGAGACAAAGTGCGGCGTTGAGTTTCGCCATTCAACTGCGAGTGGAGAGTGAACTTCGGAATGTCTCAATACTTAGTTACTTCTGTCTACCCTGCTATATAGATTAAAATAAAGCATCATGCAGTAAAAACCTCTTTGCGAAATCGCGATAAGAATAATCAAAAATAGTCATAGTCATACAATACTTTAATCTTGTGTAATATTAACATATTAATTAAAATTAAGGCACGACTGTAAACGCGATGGTCGTTGGTTCGATTCCCACTCAAGGGAATGAAATATTTAATATTTTCGTTTTCTTGCTTTAGTAACGAGGCACAGCGCGGCGTTGAGTTCTGCCATTTAACACGTAATGCCTCTTAACGCAAATAATGTTTCTTTAAACTAGATTCCACCTGCCTATCCCGAAACTAAAAAAAACTACTGAAACGAGATGTAATGAGTAATGACAAATAAAATACTAAAATAGTATCAGGTATATATGTATATTTTTGGTTTGTGTTTATATAAAACGGTGGTAAATAGCACCGTTTTATACAAAGAAAATTAAAAATAAATAAAATAAGTGATAAATTAAGTTAATTTAGAATAAAGAAGAACTCGCCATCTTTTTAAATTTCTAAATGAATAGCGGTCATCTCCATATATAAAAGCCGAAAAAAAAATATTACCGCAGCACTCCATTCAATATTGGATATAAATTATCAAAGTTTTCGCTGAAAAAAAATGAAAAATGAGTGCTTTTTATACGATTCACATAAAAGTTTAATTATCACACCTTACTTATATAAACTTTTTTAAGCTCATTGTTATAAGATTTAAAGAACATCTTCAATTCCAGTCTTGTAACAATAATTTTGACGTGGCTGTGTATGTAGGTATGTGACATCGTATCCCCTAAACCGATTAACGGATTTTGCTTTAGTTTATTTGTGATAAGTGATTTAATAGAGTGTTGTTAGCCATGATACTAAAAAAATATGCTCAGCAGTTCGAAGATTACCAGCGTTTCGCTTTTATTATTTGCTTTTCTAGTGGTTTCTTTATATTTTAGAGATTTTTTGTATCGACTGTTTTTATTTATAAATTATAAAAAAAATGCTATATTTTATTATATTTCAATTATAAAAAAAATATGTAAATATTTTTTTTTCATATATAAGAACCATCTAAAGAACAGTTACATTATAATATTTATATTATAATATTTTTTACTTTATAATATTTATATTTTTCATCATTACAACAAGCGAAGATTATAGTAGTTGGTGACCGAAGTCATCAATGAAAATATTACTCAAAGTGGGATAAGATTATTTTTAGAAAAGTAAAGGCAATCGCGGTATACTGTACATCTAATAATCTACAAATCATGATTCATCATCATTCATCGTCATCACGTCGATTTTTACATATGTAGTAAGTTGTTAAGTTATACAAGAAAATAATACTAAAAATAAACTAATTAACTGCTCTTACGAAAGCCATATAAAGACTATTCCATCTAATCCCCACGACCCTCTCAAAATGTAAGTAAATGAGAGAACTTTACACAATAGCTCAAGTGGCCCTCCGAGAGAAGTCAGTGCGAGTAGACGTAAAACTGTGAGGAACTTTATGATGCCAATATGTTGGTGATAGCTGCTGTAAATCCTCACGGGATACACGCTGATTTAGCAGATTTGATTAAGATCTACTTATATACCTAATACGAACATTGTATGCATTCATACCTAATATTCCTCAATTTTTTATCAGCTTCCAACATCTCTCTTTTAAAAGAGAGTAAGAAGAGTTACAATACATCTATGTTATTATCCATTATTATATTTATTGTTATTACTTCGCTGTATTAATGTGCGGCGTTGGATTCCGTCTCTCAAGATATCTCGATGTTTCAAAAATAGATGAAAAGTGGGAAACGAAGTGTCTTCACACTACGTTGTTCCTGCTTACCCTGCTATGTGTCGATTTGGTTTACTTTAATAAAGAACGCTAAGATGTATCTATGCCTATGAAAAACTGTTTTAAATGTTTGTTTTAAATCTTAAGGCTATTTAAAAAAAAATGATTAAGTTCGAAAGTTTTCTCCACTTTACACATTATATATAAACAACAACAATAATATCTTATGTTCTTATGAATTGGATGCCTTTCTATTTACAATTAAAGAACAAAATAACATGAAAAATGTAACTATTATGATAACAAGCCTTATTGTGAACAGTGTAAAGATAAATTCTGTTATCATTTGCAAATTGTCCGCTATTTGTTTGCGAAACAAATCTGCTTACGCTTCTCGTCATCGTTCTATTTGTAGTCCTTTCTATACTATTTATTTATCGTTTGAAATGTTGTTTATTTAAACATTGAAAATAGCGTAAAAGATTTAACATTGTATTATACATAATACATTACAACTTAAGCGCGGCGTTAATTACCGCCACTCGCCTCACAACTCGATAATTGGGCGAAAAGTGAGAAAAAGAGTGTTTACCAGGTTTTTTTTGTATATGTCATTTAATTCTAAAAAAATAAGTATAAATATTTTTTTTAGCAGGTACGGTTCTATTTTTACATTTCTACCGGTAGTAGCCACAAACAAATTGATAAAATGTAAAGCAAAAAAAGAAGTAATTGTTAAAATCTATTACAAACTTGTTATGTCATTTATGATCAATTCTTTCAGATTTTTACTCACTATGTGTACTATTGGGCCCCGGACGCAAGAAAATTGCCGATCGTGATACGAATATGGATGGCGACGCGCGGGCCAGCCTAATGAGCTGATAACGCAATATGTACAGTATTTATATGGGAGATTGTAAGAAGTAAAAATTTATTATTCTGTCACTTTTTTGTATAAACAACCTAGTGTCAAGACATTTTGTTCTACCGATACCGATTTTCGCTCGAATGTGAGAACACAACACCGCATCTTTATGTTGTCAATAACTTGTCTATATATTTATCGTATATGTCACCCAGTACTTATTCCACTATATCTAGCTATACTTCATTAAAAATCTCCTTTTCACGGAAACAAAGCAAAACAGCGCAATATGCTTGTGGGTCACATTATTGAGTGACTGAATAATGTATGAAGGGACGAGATGAACGAACGCGTCTCATTGCAAATAACGTGTAAACGGTGTAGCCTTGGATTTTTTGCACAGCGTAATAGGCTAAAATTAATAATGTATTTTAATAAATAAATGTCTATTTTTTCCTATTTTGATTAACAACTAATTGAGTAGTATATCATCTTGTTTTCATATTTCCAAGATACGTGGGTTCGAGTCCTTTGCAGTTCAAATTTTTTGACATTATCTTATATTTTTCTAAATTGAATTCCTCATAATTATACCATTCATACATGAATCAAAATAAAACACAATTTACACATTCATATTATGCACACATTCATACATTCATATATTAATTTCATACATTCATATATAAATTACCTATGTAATTTATCAAAATAAAATACTAAAATATTAACTTTATGTTATTTTTTTCATCACTTCTAATTTAAACAGTTGTAATAAAAGGGAGTTTAGTTTAGAGTATTCGAAAACGATGCAAAGTAACGCCGACCCAGTGATATTAAACGTAAATTAAAAACTCGGAACTTCAACTTAAACGACGGAATTAAATACTTTATACTAGGAACAATGCCCGAGGATTTTTTTTTAAATAAAATAGTGATAACTGCAATTAAATTAGTTAATCTGTTTCTGAGATTGGCATGAACAAATGCACAAAAAATTTAAGTCATTGTCTTTTGGTTCTATTACATTATTATATGCCACCAATAACATTTTTATTATAATATATCTTTCATGTACAGGCGGAATTTATTATAATTTAAGATTTTCATTTTCTCACTCTGGTAACGAGTTAATTATTATTACGGTATTAAGATCCGCCACTCAACACGCAATCTCTCTATAATTCTTTTTTTTTTTATGGAAAAAGACAAGGCAAACGAGCGTTCACCTGATGGTAAGTGATTACCGCCGCCCACTGCCCCGTGCAACACCAGAGGAGCTACAGGTGCGTTGCCGGCCTTTAAGGTGGAGATAGACGCGCTTTTTGAAGGTACCCATGTCATATCGACCTGGAAACACTGCCGCGGGTAGGCCATTCCACAGTTCCGGAAATTCTGTGGGAAATAGAGAGTATAAAATAATATTCATGTTAGAACACCAGAAATAAAATCTTTATCGATATTTTAAATTTAGATTGGTAGAACGAGCTGTCAATTGAACCCTCTGGGATGTCTCAAGACATAGGGAATGACGTACAATGTTAAGCTTTTGAAAAAAAAACCATTTAAATATAGGTATTCCTTTTCTGCTGTTACATAAACAATAATGATATAATGAAGAGATTGTTTTACCCTTATGCTGTGTCATGCATTTGGCAGAGTAGATAGAGAGAGAGAACCTTGCATAAGACAATCCGTTATTTACTTTCTGCAAAGACATTGACATACATTTCATGAATAGTGGCGAAATTTAACGCCGCCTTTTGTTTCGTTACCAGAACGAGGAAATGAAAATATTTTATTCCTTGAGCGCGAATCTAACTCATGACCGTCGCATTTTCTATGTGTTGTGTGTGTATGTGTTATTATATATATAACTTAACTAAACAAAAAAGAAGCGGGCGAAGCCGCGCGGGGTCCGCTTGTACAAACAGTATTCTAGATACTAGACAGTTGGGTCCACAACAAAACTGTCGATTTGCATATTTGGCAAATCCGTCGAAACGGCTCATTAGCCCCATTGCTGTGCGCTGGTGCTTGAATGACGTATACCAGCCGAACAAGTTTACATCTCTATATCATTTTAGACATTGGTCTGTATGAATATTTGTTTAATATTATTTAAATGTATTTAGGGAAAAAATGTTGATTGTTTCAGTATGGTTGTTTATACTGTTTACACATAAAAAATCGTTAGTAAGTTATATCTTTTTCATATTAATAAGATTGGATGTTATTTTTTTATATCTATTTATTATCTTATACTAATAGGGTTGTATATTGTTTTAATTATTAATAGTGACCATCGTGGCGAAGCGGCACAGCGTCTCACTTTAAACGTGACGGTTAAGGATTCCTGCACAGGAACTAATTATTTTTATTCCTCTTCTCTTCCTCTCTCAGGTACAAAACAAAAAGCGCGGCGTTGAGTTCCGCCATTCAACACGCTTTGTCAATAGAAAGTGAGAAACGCGTTTAATATTTTAATGAATTATGAAAATCGACCAAATTATACAATAATATATGCCCAATTAAAAACAAGAAACTCCACTCTTGTTATGGATTAAATTATGATGACAACCCACAACCACCGCCCACACAATGCTCCAGAAAATGAACGAATCAACTGAAATCGTCTAATACTATAATAACTAAAAGAACATATTTCAGAAGTTACTAAGAAACTTCTACCCAAAAGATTACTAAGATTCACCACATTGATTACGTGACGTGAAAGATGAAGAGGCGGATTATTCATAATAAAGTGCAAACAGCACGTACCGATATAATATCGTATTTTCTTGAGAATATCTAAGTTATCTGAAAAGAGTGCAGGGAATATACTGAGTTATAGGATTTTAGTAAGATACTGTAGCTTATTATATTGTGATACTCTTTTAACAGACTTTAAAAAAAAAATGATATTGTAAATAGGATATTTCGATTCTTGCTTTTTAATTTTCTTAACTTTCAAGTAAATAAGTTTCCGAGAGGCGAGTGTTCAAATCCAGCTTCAATTTTTTTTTTATACACGATAAGAACCGAGTGATATGTATGCACACATGGAATTCAGAATTTCATAAAATATATATACACTCATTTTAAATAAAACTATTTAACAGTACTAATCGCGTATATTTTATATTTAGTATTAACACTATTTAGTGTTCAAAAATATTGGAAACACGACGTTTCGAACATTTTGCCGTCAGTCCGTGGTCACGGATAGACTATACGCGATTAATCAATTTAAAAAAATTCATTTAAAATGTGTAATAATTGTGAAAATCAAAGATCTTACCTTTTTTTACGAAAATTGTGCAGACGGAGGAGTATGAAAATTGGCACAGTAATTATTTATATGAAGCCAGTCGTGGCGCAGCGGCACGAGGTGTGACTGTAAAACCGACTGGTTGTGGGTTCGATCCCCACTCCAGGAGATGAAATTTACTTAAAGTTATATTTCCATTTCTTCGCTCTGGTGGTGTCGGTTAAGCGGTTAAGGATAAGCGCGGCGTTGAGTTCCGCCACTCAACATGCAATGCCTCCAGAATTCGGCAGAAAGTGGGGAACGGAGTGTCTTAACACTAGGTTCCCTCTGCCTACCCTGCTGTGTGCGGGATACAGCGTGAGCTTCACGCTGATCTGATGATAATTTATCATTTATATAGAGAAAGAGTGCAGAATGATATTATAATTTTTTAAATAATGTATAAAATCTACATTGAATTTTTAAAATAAGTAAGAAACCCGCTACCGTACATTTGACAATATATACATTTCTTTATTAACAATAGATAAACGTTGCTATGGCAACGCTTATTATACGCATTAAGGGGTCCTCTAGTATGAATAAATTTTCATCGAAGCAGTTATGCTGTCAACAATGCGAAACGGGATAGAATACTTATGATATTGAAATGATTGTATCATCTTTAATATTTTTAAATGTTGTGGAAATAACCGATTTTAGTTTAACCACAATGAGTGAGATCCGCGAAGGTAAGTTAGTATTATAAAGGTGACCTAGCCTTGAAACCCAAACTTGGATCGCAAGTCCCAGGCGCTGCATAAATAGACTGGATTATGTTCCATACTATGGAACAAGAAATCAAATCTCTTCACATCATTTAAATTCAAAGATGACACCATATTACCTACTGTAATGATTTTATGTTAATAGTTTTAATATTCGCAACAATTTATTATAAAAATGTAATCGACTTTTCGTTTAATTAAAAGATATTTTTCAAAATAAGCTTATAGAACTACTACCGTAGGACACTTCTGAAATGACGCTTCGTGTGGTCGAAAAAATCGAGATACACTTTTAGACTTGGAGCGAAAAGAGAAAGAGAATTTATTTATCTAAAATAGCAAGTTGTATTAGAATTTAAGAGATACACTGTACAAGCTTAATGATATTTCTATCTGAAAAAAAAAACATAAGTTGTATAAAAGACTCAAGGTGTTTTATTTCGTTACACTACTCCAGTCGTGGCGAGGAAATGAAATATTTATTTAAACTTATATTTTCATTTCTTCGCTACGGTGTCGACACCGCGGTGTCGAGGCAAAGCGCGCGGCATAGAGTTCCGCCACGCAACATGCAATGCCTCCATAAATGATAGATGTATGGATATATGCATACAATTATATTACATACATTTCAACAGTTAACAGCACTAAAACTAATTATAATTAATATTTGACATAAAACAAATGAAACTCGTCGGAACTATGATGATAAATTGAAAACGGTATCAGCAGGAGTCGGGCGAGGGCGGAATTTTATTAATTTCTATTTTCCATTTGCGTTAATGACTGTCGGTGGAATGAAAATTTGTCGATCGTGACGCGAAGCGTGACACACAGAGTTATAAATCCGTTTATTTTTTATGTAGCAATATTTCTCTATTTACGAACATATATTTGTAGTGTTAAATATAAAAGTCTACTCTAATATTGAAGCGACACATACTACTCTACTAATTCAACTATAAATATATTTAGCTCGTACAGTATGGTACGGACATGGATGGAATGTATACGCTTAAATTTTACTTAAGATAACTAGAAATTTCAATAACAAAATATAGTTCGATTTTGTAGTATAGACTTATATAGTACGACTAGAATAGTAGTAATGTATTTTATGCTTAGATGCATATTAAAAATCTATTCGATTATCCCTTTAAAATATTTTATAAATAAAGAAATCTCAAATACATTTAGTCAAAATATATTTTACCATTCTCTAGGATAATTTCACACGTGTTCATGTATAAATTCGATAACATTTATGTAACCCTTATGCTGCGGTATTGTATAGTTATTACCATAATGCCTTATCCCAAATTTTGTTTTATGTTGAAATTTACATAGCCTTGCGCAATTTTTTTTATTTTTTTAGCTTCATTCTGTATCCCGCCTATAAGAGGGAAGTCAAAGGGAACCTAGTGTCTAGACTCTATTCGCCATTTTCCGCCTAATTTATCTTTTGCGTAACCCAACGCCACGGGCTATCTTCTTATAGACCGAAAAAATATGAGCATAAAACACACAAATAGGGATCGTATTAAAGATAAAAATGTCTATATTTATTTATCCAATAAAACAATAACCATATCGGGAAACAAGGGAGTTCCATCAATTAGAAAAATGAAAAGAGTTAAGCTGGGCTGGCTCCGTAGGGGACTGCCCACGCAACCTTTTAATTCTAATTTTAAACGAGATCTGATGTAATGATATATTTTTAGAAAAAGTTATCATTATAGTATATCATTAAGACGCCTAAATATTTGCTAAATGATGTTGTAAAATTACCAGGTGAACAAATGAAAACATAAAAAATATATTTCTTTCACCAGAGTGAGAATCGAACCGTTACAACCAAACAACCGTCGCATTCACAGTCACACGTTTGCACTATGCCACGACGGCATTAAACTAACTAACATTAAACTGACAACACAAATGTTGTGTTGGTAAATAATAGCACAACTATAAATAGTAAACCATGTAAATACATGTTTTAGTCCCTCGACTAAATCTGCTGTCTGCTATTGGCATATAAATTTAATTCCTCTTTAAATTTAATTTACTTTCAAGTATCGATACTTACCACCAAAGTTTACTTCAAGTAGATTGTATTTGACTTCAACTACTACATGGAAGTAATGTAAATTTAAACGTGACAACTCATATTTTTCCCTTTGGATATAATCCAGTTCAAATTTTCTTTTTAACATCACGCTGTATCTCCCTCTTCCGTTTTTTTTTTGTTCATTCATCAAGAAAAAACGTAGCATTTCTCTCTCCTTGTATGATTTATACAGGGGTGTAACTCGCTCGACGGATCTATGGTGGTCTATGGATGGACATAGTACCTATCCATTTAGCTCCTATGTATGCTCAGTGATTTTTACTTTTTCAGCAGATATTTGGAAATTTGTGATTTTATGGAAAGATTCGGATTCTTGAAAAAAATTGGCAAATACAGCCTGACTGTTGGGTTTGGGCTTGTGATTTACTTTCACAATGTACCTCAATAATAAGTCTTTTGAATAAATCAATCTTAAAAATATCTTTAAAGGAAAAACCGTACGTACCGTGAAAGTAAAATCTTAACAATAACTTTCAGAGGCTGTAGGCTGTTCCACAATAATTTCAAGAAGTACTGGTATTTCTTTAAATTAATCTCTGAAAATTTCATAAAACTAGCTCAATGCCATTATGTGAAAAAAAGTGTACTAGAATCATAAAACAGCAAAAACGAGTTATTTTTATTTCGAAATTGGATAACCTTTTAATAGGTTTTTTTAGATATTTACCGAAGTATTTACATTTACTACCAGTCAGTTGGGAAATGTTTGTAGAGTTTGATATTGTAAAGCTATCCTAACAGAGTTTGTAAATTGTTCGTGAACCAAATTTAAAATAAATCTACAAGTACTGCCTTCGACGTAAATATTAATTCGAATTTAATATTATAACATTTCGTACAAAATGAATATGATTTATTTAACTACAAAGAATATAGTCACATAATACATTAAGTTCTTTATTTTCCGAACCATACCAATATATTGCATTACTAATTGCTATTTCTTTATTTATTTATTTTAGCTTCACGCTTTATCCTACATGCGCATAGCAAGGTATCCTACATGCATACAAGTATAGGGAACCTGGTAACTTAATGTTAAGACACTCCGTTCCCATGAGGGTGCATTTTTTTCTCTACGTTCTCCACTTTCGTTCCCCACTTTCCGCGAAATCCTAGAGGCATTGCTTGTTGAGTGGCGAAACTCATCACCGCACTTTGCCTCATTACAATGGCCAGGTAAATATTTAATATTCTATTTCCTCGAGTGGGAATCGAACCAAAAACCTATTCGTCTTTACAATCGCACGCGCGACTACAGTGCCATGTTTTCTCTAAACTAAGAAAAATTGCACAGGATAAATATTGCCAATCAATATAAAATGCCATTGCATTACCTCATATAGTATAATTTGCTAAAACACCAATGTATTAATTAAAGAAAAAACCGAATAAAAAATTAAGAAGAGACGAATATAAAAATACATGTATCACGTCAATATTTTTGTAGTTTTGTTTCCAGTAGAACAGAAAATGTAATAGAGTTTGAGGAAATAAATCAACGACTAAGCCGAGATTGTGTCGACGGTAACGAGAATTGTTTTAAAGTATGAAACATTTTTATCTCTCGAGTAATAATGCAGCAAAGTAGACGGTACAGTGAACAAAATGTTATTACAACCGGCGTTTACTGAAACAGGACAAGGAAATCCATTAAAATCTAAAGAAACATTCGTTTTTGATATGTTTTTGTGATAAACCGGTTTTTTGCGGTATATTGTCATAAGTAATCATTACTTAAAAAATATAAATACAAAAGACATATTTTTTACTTAATTTGAATATAATGTTAAATTGATCATAATTTTTATTTTCAATATTGTGAATCTACAAAAACAAATTACAATTTTATACAAAGGTCCTGCCAGTATAAGTTTATTTGAATTTATCATATTCAAAGTCACTGGACCACTATAATAAGAGAGAAATATTCATTCATGCATTCATTGAAACGAATATACTTAAAGGTTTTTATTTTATTTATGTTACACAATCTTATTTGAACCTAAACAAGGATAAAGTTTTATATTAATAGGTTTATTTTCGAGTGTACAAAATTCTGATATTGTGTCCCGAGTTTTGGCACTTTTGAAACGAGTGGCGCAACTCAGCACCGCGCTATATCTTATTAGCAGAACGTGAAAATTAAAGCAATTAATATACCCTCATGAGGGAGTCCAACCCACAACTGTCAAACTTTGATTGATTGATTGATTTCTTAATTTATGGCGTTTCGAGCGCGCCAGTTGAGCACAATTCATTTCGCCAATGTCACGTTGTATGGAAAACACACGAAGGAAATTGAGCGGTGTCAAACTCTGTCCCACTGCACCATAATAACTTTCGTCAAATAGTAACGTTTTTTTAGCTTCACACTGTATTTTACACGAAGCAGGGTACACGGAGGAAACCTGGGGACCTAGTGTTAAGACACTCCGTTCCCATTAGGATACTTCCGTTTTCAACATTCGGTTAAATTCTTAAGGAATTGCGTGTTGTGAATAGTAAGTAATGTTAAAAACAAATATTTCACTATACACTTATACGCCTTCCCACATATGTGTTTATTCAAATGTAGGTATACTATACTTTACGACGCGGTCAAACAAATGAAACAAGCAAACAACCTGCTTTCTTTGACTAGGGGCTCGTATCAAAACACGATTTACACACGCTATTTGCACTTTGGTGCTTACAAAAAATCCGAAAACTACCCAAATACTTAAACTATGTAGGTATAGTAGGTATAGAACATGTTTTTTTCGTTTCTAGGTAGAGAAAACCTTAATACCAGTCCAGTTAAACGTTTAATTCCTGCGAGTGGGAATCGAATCCACATCCTATCCCGTTTGCAGTCGCACTATTGTGCCCTTGCGCTACGAAGGAATAAAATTAATAACAAATATAAGATTGTAGTGATGTTTACTATGAAATACCTATACATTTTTGCTTTTCGATTTTTTTCCTTTGCATGTATTGAAAATTGTCACTTCGTACCAAAGATAACTGTAATTCCATGCAAAGTACCTTAGAGATTTTGATTACGCGGCGAATTTTAAGCAAAATGGAGCAAAAACGAAGCATAATGCTCGTATTTTATGATTGCGTTAAAATAGAAGCTTCACTTTTCTATGATTCAAAAATCTGTACACTTAAATATTTGATATTAATTTCAACTTTATGCTTCAATCAAGCAATCTCGAGAGAAATGGTCTTAACAGATATAATCGCCTTAAATGAACGGCATAATATAACTTTGTAGAAGGTATCATATTTCCTCAAAACTAATAAACTTTCTTGTATAAACCTACTAAATAAACTTTAGCTAAACTTGGCTCGCAAATAATTAGTTACAATGGAACTCGGAATACCAATTGAACACCGGCTCTTGGTATTTAAAATAATTCAATTATTTTGGACTAAGTGGTTATGCGAAAATTGATCAATATTAAAACTGTTACGAAGCCTCCAGTTTATATATATTCACTCCAGATATATGTAAATACTCATATCTTATAATACAAACTATTGGAAAACTTTTTTAGGAAACGTATAAAACTTTCCACTACTGGGATTTGAGCATGCGCCTCTTGAAAACCGTCCAAGCGCTCTGACCACTAAGCTATACGTTCTCACCAAGCTATGTCAAAATTCTTACACGCTCGTTACGATTTATTTATGTTCTTAATCATAAACGTAGTGGAAGTTAAATTTTCATTTTTCCAAATTAGTATTTTTTATTGCAAAGCATGGAATAATATTTTAAAAAACTTAAAAACATCGATTGAACCGCTTTTGGTATGATGATGACATTTAACTTGATCTGTTCTATAAGTTGGAACATACTTGACCAAATGAAAATAACAAAGAGGTGTATATCATACATGACACACTCTATGTGCCCATGGTAAGACCGCATGACCGCAGGTACAGTAATTTCTATGGAAAAGATCACTATGATGTAATATAGCTATACTTTCACATCACGTCATTTGCCATTAAAAAAATCATCTTGTTTGACAAATGAAGTAGCTTCTAATGGATAGTTCCTGAATAGTTCCTTAGATTAGCGCGTCCAATCAAAAAAAACTACCTAACATCAGTATCAAGATTTAAATCTAAAAGGATTTTCTCTATATGATTTTTAGTTTCCGATTTTCCGAGATTAAATAGATTATCATCTTACTAACACATAATCTCCTTTTTTTTAATTCATTTAAAAGAAGGCTTTCAAATTTAAAATATTAGTAATGCTTGTACTCTTATAGTTATTTAGATGCGTATACTCCGCACCATGTCTATGTAAATAATACATCAAATAGAACCACATAAATTATGTACCGTCCAGGATTGGAAGGTAAAGTGTTCCTCCCATGTTGTCAATTTCAATTTACGCTGGGAAAATTGCCTGAACAATATTTCTGTAAAGAAAAAAATCCTTTTCAAAAGATTGTCTTTTATCTTTACAAATATATCTATTGAGCGCTGCGGGTGATGAGTTTATTTTTATAAAATGCCAATACTCATTACTTACTAGAGGGTTTAGGTTGAGAGCTTTTTTAATATGAACTTTAATATTTAAGTATCCGTCGTAGGATAATGGAACAACGTCTGTAAACGTGACGATTGACGGTTCGATTATCACTCCGAAAAATCAAGAAGTTTAATTGTCTTGCTCTGGTAAAAAGACGAATTACGGAGTTATGTCGCACAACGCGCAATGTCTCAAAAATTGGGCGATGCGTGAGAAACAGAGTTTTTTTATATTAGAATCCCTCTTTTTACCCTGTTATATGTGAGATACAGTGTGAAGCTAAAAAAATAATATTATGACTACAATTACTTACTAAATGCAACGTCTTGATAAGCAAGTTTCCCGCGGTATAATTACTGAGACCACGTACCTTACCTTTATTATAATTAACATGCACTGTTCTACTTTACTTCGTACTTAGGGTCTTAACACATTTATGTCAGTATATGCTAATTATTGAGTCCGTCGTGGCGCAGTGGGACAGAGAATGACGGGTATAATAAGGGTTATGGGTTGGATCCCCAGTCATGGAAATTGTTATATTTAAATTATTTCCACTTTCCCGATCCGGTAGTCTTATGTATCGAATAAAAATTATTTGGGCAAAAAGTGAGTCACGTAATATCTTAACATCAGATTCCTTACGTCTAGTCTTTTATAGCTATATATTTAACTTAAATTAAATATTTTTTTATAGAGAGACATAGTTATGTAATTATATTGACTACTATCAGAAGTGGATGCATGTTAAATAAATGTGTACATAGTACGCTCAGTGCTAATAAATGGCGAGGGAAACGAAATGAAATCCACCTATTCAATATACAGAAAATTAAAAAAAAATACAAATATAATACATTTTTAACATTTTTAAAGTGTTATTCCACACTTTAAAAATGTTTAAAGATATTTAATAAATAGCATTCTCTCTTGCCAGACGATAATTCTTAGTAATTATCTTTGGGTAGCTGAAATATGTAAAAATCTCCCTACAGAGATGCTAACAACATGAATAAGTTGTAACAAGCGTATAAAAATTTCGACGTAGCTTGATGAGAACGTATGGCTTAGTGGTCAGAGCGCCTGGTCGGTTTCCAGGAGGCGCGAGTTCGAGTCCCGCTACGTTCAAATTTCTATACGTTTTCTAAGTAAGTATTTTTGTAAAAATCTGCCTACAGAGAAGCTAACAATATAAATAAGTTGTAACAAGCGTATAAAAATTTCAAAATACCTTGATAAGAACGTATGGCTTAGTGGTCAGAGCGTCTGATCGGTTTTCAGGAGGCGCGGGTTCAAGTCCCGCTACATTAAATTTTTTATACGTTTTCTAAATAAGTATAATTAATAATACATTGCGTATATTTTTAGTAAAATAGCTATCGCATCCTAATATAAATAATATAGAAGATCTCTTTGCAAATAATATCGAGACAAAATTTAAATTGTCACCAAGACGTCCAGCTCGCCCAATTTTCATCTAAACGGAGATGACGAGGGTGCACCTTTGACGCGAAATGTTTTTGAACATCATCAAAGGAGCAACTAAGTACATAAGTTTACTTTACTTAGTTCCTACACCAATGAATATGTAATAAACTTTGTTAATACCACTTATATGAACTTCAAGTGGATATGAAACATTTACTATTAATTTATGTGCTTGTATTTATTTTATTTATATTATTAAAAATATTATAATTATAAATGCCATTTAAATACGCCGTGGTGCAGCAACACAGCATTTGACACGATAGTTGCAGGTTCGATTCCCATATTGAAATCATGAATTATTTTCATTTCTTTGATGTGGCAATAAGACAAAGCACGGCATTGAGCTCCCCTAATCAATGCAATGTCTCCCACTTTGGAACGTCATAATCATATAACAGAACAGAACATATTTATGCTAAAATTATAAAACTGAAGAGTTTTTGCTCCAACGGGCTAATATCAGTAATTGCTGATCCGAAATAAAAAATCTAATAGTTTTCGATAGTCCATTTATTGAGAAAAGCTAACTGTAATAAATGAGGATAAAAAATCTATTTATAACTCCAATTACGTTTTACCTTAGACAAGCGCAAAGCTAACGCGAATAGATCAATAGCTTTAGTGCACTTTAGCTGCAGTTAGCTGAATACGATGCGAGCTGTATGCACGAACGTTACCGAATTCAATGGGCTCGAGCGGTCATTAATTTCAAGCATCTACTTCATAGGAAGTATTTGCGAAATTGGGGAATTCTGGGCTATTGCTGTGCTGTGCATGTGTTAATTTTACTTGAGTTAGTATTGATAGATATAATATACGTATATTTATATTGAACACAATCGTTCAAGATTATTTGAGGGTACAATTTGAAATTTACTGTCATTTCTTATTCTTTATCATAATGTGTAGTGTTTTCCACATTGGAAATTGGAGCCGTCAAGGAATGTAATATTTTATCTTTTCATATCTTCGCTCTGTCATCGATATAAAGCGAGGCGTTGAGTTCCGCCACTCAACATACAATGCCTCCAGAATGCCGCGGAAAATGGGGAATAGAGTGTATTTACACAAGGTACTCAGATTTTCCCTGTCTCCCATGTTATATACAGGATACAGCGTGAGGATAAAAACAAGCAAAGTAAAACTAACAAGAACTAGACAGAAAAGAAAATAAATTGTTAATGTTGTTTTGTTGTCTATGTTAATTTTGTTACTCTAAAGTTTACATTTTTTAATATACTTACATATATTGCTTCAAATAAATTTAACTACTCCAAATAAATATAGAACCTATATTTACTCCCCTTCGTGTGTCCTCCATTCAACGTTATATTGGCGAAGTTATTTTATGCTCCACTAGCACTCTTGAAACGCCATAATAAAAAATCTGAACTCAACCTACTAATATTACTTGGTTTATTATTTATAGTACCCATTATACGACTATTTTTGTACTAAATATATCATAGAAATAACAAGCCCTTTAACATTTACATTGTTCCCTACAGAGTACCTCGTACCTCAATTCGTAGACGTTCCCGCATAATTTCTAGTCAAACATCAGTGTAATAAGATTGCAGATCCCCGTAACGAACATAGACCCACATAATTCATTTTGTTTTGATCCTTAGATTATATATACATAGCCATTTGTATGGAAATAAATAACTTATACTTCACTGAATTCCACATCAGAAGTAAAGATATTTAACTTATTTTTATTTGATATAATATGTATTTAATAATATAGTTTTTTATTTCTTTTCACAAGTTTAAACTTTGAATCAGCTATTATATCCTTTGTATTTGCTTTTCATACTTAAGCACAAACTAGAGGCCGTCGTTGCACTTAATATTATCAAAAAGAAAAATGTAATATTTTAATTTTCTCACTCATTTGTTATCAAACAAAGCAAAACGGGGCGTTGAGTTCCGCCATATAGTCCGCAATGCCTGAAGAATCCGGCAGTAAGTGAACGAAAGTACTTTAATGGAGAATGGAGTGTTTTATCATTAAATTTCAATAGTAGCCATGTTTTCTCTGCTTGCCCTCTTATGTGCGGAATACAGCGTGGAGCTACAAAAGAGTACCCATAAACTTGAGTATGAATTTTCCTGTACAAAATAGAAAACTAGCAACGAGTATGGTTTAAATTTTTTGTTGTTAATGTAAAACGAAGAAACAAGTATAAGAAATCATATTTACATAAATCAAAATTAGAACTTGCAACCCATTCTTATATCTAAACAGTCCATTTTCCACCAAGACCACTTCATTTTAATTCTTCACTAACTTTTCCAATAAATTAAATTTTAATTACAACGAGACACTGGTATCTAATAACAAGTACAATCGATATTCGTTTTACAAAGTAAATATTGTCGGTACTCGAGTATCATTCAAATATTAATCGTCTATTAGACACCTAATCAAGAGAAACTTGATTTTAGTTAAAATGAACATCTTTTACGATATAGTTATTATTATTATTATGAGAGATTGCGTCTGGTTACAAACGCGGTGGTTTTGGGTTCAAATCTTACTTAGGGGAATAATAATAAAAAATAATGCATCCCCCTAACTGAGAATCAAGCCCACAACCATCGCGTCCACACTCCACGTCCATCATGCATTGTTCTGCTGAAACACGACGGTCACTATTAATTTAATTTCCAATTTAAAATAACAAAGTTGCATCTACATAATTGTTGTTAATGAATAATTAAAAGCATTTTATTAAATTATTATCATATAATTAAATATTTCAATATAATGAACCCTAAAATAAGAGGAAGGGCAGCGTTATAACTATATCAGTGAGGTCGAAGCGGGCTCATAACAAAATCATTTGAGGTCGCTATTACATCACCTTTATACTAAACATCTGGTGGACAACGATACGCTGAAAGTTTTTAAAATAATTAATTTCTTAAAGGAAAATAGTCTTTATATTGATACAGAAAAAAGTGATTTTTGTGTGTCGATATATGACATGAATATTAGAGTCATGCGCCACTTATTTGTGTTCTTATCAATCCTCGAGGGTAAAATATGGAAGAGAACACAATTTAATAAGATAAAATGTGATATTTTATGCAAAGGAATTTCGTGGAGTTAAGTGAAAAATAAATATTACAAGTTAAATTGTGCAAATTTAGAAGTTAGAGGGCTTTTAAAATAGTTTTTAATAATTCTTTAAATATTTTTAATATATGGATATAATCCATACATACAAATAAAGTTGAACACAAAAAAGAAAAAAAATCGTTTGTATATCATTCTGTGTTGCATTGAAAAGTAGAACCCATGTTATCTTGTTCTTTCTTTTGGTGCTAAATACTTTTATCGGTTAACAAATAGAAAATTTAATATATCAAATTAAAGTGTTTTGTTAGATAAAATTTACACATTTACAAGAACACTGTATTCTGCTTCTCGCAGGTACGAATACGATGTCTGTATATTTAATCAATCATATTTACTGCCATACATATAGCAAATATTTTTTAAACATCAAAATACATACAATCTTAGACATAACTTTCTTACAACAATCGAGCTCCACAGAAATGAAAGATGTCACCTAAATTTATTTCCTTTTTTTTGTACCTTAAAGCAGGTAAAACTGGAAAACAAAATAATATATCTCGAGAGTTGTATTTTAAGTGAATAGCTCGTTCACCTAACATATTGTCTACCTAACGGAGTGTACAAGCTTCTCAGATAAACCTCACTTAGAGGCCAGTACAAATAAACAAGTGGCAACTTGAAAGCTTTGGGAAAATTAAATATACGAGTATTTCTGTACTGAGTATCTCGTATACAATAAATAACTTTTTCTCGTACCTTTAAAGTAAATATTTATTTTTGTAAGAAAATCTTGGAAAATCAAGCAGTTAAAAGTTCTGTTTTTGGTAAATAAAGCGAGTCCGATGCCCATTTGGAGGATTATAAAGTTGTTTTATTTTTCAGCTTCATGCTTTTTCCCGTGAACAGCATGATGAGCAGAAATAACTCTCTGTGAAGATAATCTGTTCTCTTGATCTATTGAGTAGCAAAATTCAGCAGCGCGTTTTATTGTACCATTTTTCTACTACTTAGAACTATATAACTATATGGATATAGAATTGACAACCATCGCGTTTACAGACTAAAACGTTCCTCCACGGCCTTGAAAATTGTCTTGAAAAGGTGCTTTGCAACATATTTTTATTTCAAAA
The DNA here is from genome assembly GCA_013421005.1 of Heliconius erato x Heliconius himera. Taxonomy (NCBI): domain Eukaryota; kingdom Metazoa; phylum Arthropoda; class Insecta; order Lepidoptera; family Nymphalidae; genus Heliconius; species Heliconius erato x Heliconius himera. The sequence goes on along the minus strand of JAATLQ010038431.1, from coordinate 50,930 downwards.
AGAGGCTAGTCGTGACGCAGGGGCACAAAGTGTGACTGTAAAATCAACTGGTTGTGGGTTCGATCTCTACTCGATGAAATGAAATATTTATTTACATTTACATTTTCATTTCTTCGCTCTGGTGTCGAAGCAAAGCGCGGCGTTGAGTGTGTCTTAACATTAGGTTCCCTCTGCCTACTCTGCTGTGTGCGGGATATAGCGCGAAGCTGATTTTTGATTATTTTTATTTTCTTTTTCTAGCTCTGGTAACAAGGCAAAGTGCGGCGTTGAGCTCCGGTACTTAACACGCAAATTGGGTAAACACTAATTTTTCAGGTTCCCTCTGCCTACCCTGCTTTTATTGCGGATGTATCCCGCGCTTGACGCTAAATAAGAGAAAGAAAAAAAACCCTGGACTGGTTATGCAAAGGATAACGGATTTTCCTATTTCCGCGTGTGTAGAGAAGATCAAAGATAAAAGGATATATTTTGTTTGATTGATTTTGCAAGTTATTCATATGTTTTTTTCTTATCATCTCTTATCTTAAATGGATACAGTATATTACATTTAATTGTCAATTTATGTTTGAAAATACTTAGTTTTCTTTTATTAACTATTGTATACTTTACAGTAAATATAAGTTAATATTTAAGACAGTTTCTTTTAATTAATAATAAAATGGTTGGTTAAAACATTTAATAATAAATTATTTATAATTATTGTCTTATTTAAATGTAGTTATATACATATACTACCTAAAAATATATATATGAACATTTTAATAATTCTAAAATTACTGTAGTAATTATATGAGGTATTGTAGTAGACAATATTAAAATAAATATTTTTTTAAAATAACAAATAGTGAAATAAGATGTGAACGTTTTTAATCAACCAAGTACGTACGTCGTCAGATTGTTATTGCACGAGGCGCGGAGACTATATTGCGGCTTTACTATTCTATTTTTATGAAAGCTGCTTCTCATTTCTCCCATATCGCAGTGTAGGCAGAGGTAACCTAGTGTTATAGTACTCTGCTCTCCACTCCGCCTAATTTCCAAAATATTGCCTGTTGGGTCACGAAACATGCGCTGCGCTTTGTCTATCCTGACGGGGAAATCAAAATAATTTAAATACAATTACCCCCTTTCTTTGTTATTGTAGGAAATATTTGAACTTTTATTTTTATTTTATTTAATAAAACAAAAAAGTAATAAAAAAATAAAATATGCAATAAAAAGCTTCATAAAGTAAATATATACTTTCTAAACCGCAATACAGTACAGGGAGTAAATAATGTATGAAGGGACCGGACAAAGGAAAAAAACGTGCCGCCCGCCCTGCATATTGCTGTCGATGTATTTATTATTTGAACATTCACTTGCTTGTGTTTATAAGTAAATATTCACTTGTGTAAAAAACAAATATTTAGTTTTTAGATTCATAGAAATTAAAAAAATTACAAAATAAGTTTAATAAGGAAATATGAATTCGAGTTTAATTCACGTTGAATTCTTACAAATAGATACATATATTTTGAAGCTTTACGCTGTATCCTGCATATAGCAGGGCGGACAGAGGGTACCTAGTGATAAGACATTTCGTTTTTACTTGCTGTTCACTTATCGAGACATTGCGTGTCGACTGACGGAACTCCACGCCTTGTTTTGTATTGTTACCAAAGCTGAGCGAGCAAATAATAATATTTAATTCCTCGAAGTGAGAACCCATAGCCCCCGACTTAATAGCCAAACACTATACGCTGCTGCATTATGATGCCTTCTACATTAAACGATAATTGACGCTTATGTTTGTGATTGTAAATTTATTTTCATCAATAGTCGAAATTAAAGCCACGGATTATTAAAAAGGCAATTTCAAATTATTTTAATTAAGAAATCCAATTGAAATTATCGTTCACTTGGTGCAACAATGACGTAATTGCACGTTCCTTCTTTGATTTAAATATGTCGATATATGCAGTAAGCCTGTTTATAAACGTTGATTGCGTCTCCTGCAATATTTCATTAAGTAATATATAACCTAAGTGGATGATTTGTTTGTAACACACGACACAGTACAACTTTACCCTATTAGAAAATACGACTAAGCGAACTAGCCAAATAACCAGTAAATAAAAATAGGAACGTATAGTATACGTACGTATGTTCACATTTCATTACGGTGAAATTTTTGAAGCAATTGTAACAACTTTTTTGTTCCAATTTACAACTGCGAAATTGCATGTAGATTGTTGAGGGAAATGAAAAATGTTTGTTTTATCTTAAATTTGGTACAGCGCTTGAGCTGTGTTATTGTATTTTACCCCAAATGTAAGTAAGGTCACGTTTTTTAAGAAATAAATAAGTTAGACACAAATAAGACTTTAAATAAGTAACAAATCAATTTAGTTCAATTTTTAAATCAAATCAAATCAAATCAGTTTCACGATGTATCCCGCACACAGCAGGGTAGGCAGAGGGAACCTAGTATTAAGACACTCCGTTCCCCACTTTCTGCCGAATTTTGGAGGCATTGCGTGTTGAGTGGCAGAACTCAACGCCGCGCTTGACCTCGACACCAGAGCGAAGAAATGGAAATATAAATTTAAGTAAATATTTCATCTCCTCGAATGGGGATCGAACCCACAACCAGTCTGTTTTACAGTCACACCTCGTGCCACTGCTCCACGACCTTTTCAATTTTTAGTTACTATGTTTTGAGCGTGCCAGTTGAGCACAACTTCACCAGTATCTCATTGTATGGAGACCACACATCAAATACATAAACATACATGTATTTAATTACCTAAATTGTAAACGTTAACGTTTCTAACAAATACAAGTGAACACTCGACCCTCTTTACTTTACATTATTCCTATTCACTATAAATGAAGGAGGTCGTAGCTGGCTGGCTCTTGTATATATAAACAAGGGTCAGTACAAATGTCGTCCCTGTATAATTCTCCTGTTTAGACTATCACCATTTCGTGTTAGGTGCCGGGAATACATATTACTATTTATTTCGCTATTTAAACAAAGTGGGGATATCGGAAAAGAATTTATTAAAGGGGGAACGTCGTGGTGCAGTCGTATGTTGTCTACAGTCATAAAAGTGATGGTTGTGGGCTCGATTCCCGAAAAGATGAGTTATTTTTATTTCCTTGCTCTGGTAACAAAACAAAGCGCGACTTTGGATTCTGTTACTATGTGTGTCTTAACACTAGGTTCCTCTGATAGAGCGTAAAGCTAAAAGAATATTAAAGTAAGTACTTATGTAAATGACTAAGATTTAAAATGCAGGATTTTATAACGGCTGTATTCTATTACCTACCCTTACAATAGTTAATCTAAGTTTGTTAAGTAGATCTCTACTATTTCTTCCGTTCTCCAATTACTAACATGACTTGAGTTCGTGACTCTGCCTAGGGTGTTCATTTTACAGTGTCTGGTTGTAAATTCTTTAGTTGTGGGTTCAATTCAACACTCGGTGTGAATGTGGACGGAAAGCGAGAAGATCGGTGTCTCAACACTATTTCCTTTGCTAATCATGCTGTATGGAGGATAGAGCATAAAATTATTGATTTATATAACTTTATATTGGATACCATAACAATAACATAGAAAAATAAAATCTACAGTATTTTTTCTAAACAAAACTTTTAAATAAGCTTCGAGAGCGTTACGCTACGCCGTAATTGATCTAAAACTTATCTTGTTTAAGTTTACTCAGACGGCACAGAATAGATACTTGTTTAACATCCACCGAAACTACTTTACACTTCGATCCGTCGATTTACGTCTCTAACTAATACTTCAATTCATCTTCATATATTGTGTTCTGTCGCTAGCACTTACGCGGACGCATGTAAAGCTTTTAGAGTTAAAGTGAATGCAACTTTATTATTGTTATACAAAATAGCAAATTTTCAATAGTTTATCTAAAAGCTATTCATTTTAATCGTTATTTCAATTTTAGCTTAGAAAAATATCTTATCATATTCATCCAACATAGTACTTAAATTAAATTTAACTTACAATTAGCTTTATATCCGACAGTTATTTATCTATTATAGCTAGACAGGACCTTAGTATCTGTCTTAATAAACTCCTTCATACATTTACTCATTCTATGCATTAGCTCATTCATTCACAGATTCAAACATAATGTCGTTGACATCATGACCATGAATAAGACTTGAGAATAGACGTGATGGTAGTTTAGCAGTTCAGTCATTAAAAATACCCACAGTAAAAGTAGTTTTACAAAGACAATGCTCATACTGTCCTATCTTTCCATTTTTGTTTTGAAATCGGATTTTGTTAAAAAAAATCGTAATTTTATAATTATCTGCTAAACCACTGAAAAGCGTTAAGTATACGTGGATGAGGACTGATGCCCTCTAACTATAGACCACTGTTGTTCCCTCTATCGTGTTACACCCTGTATATTCAAAAGCATCCCTAAAAATAACTCTAGAATTTATATTATTTTAAAGGATGTATATTATTTATATATTATTATTATTATTTATATATATATTATTATTTCTTATTAGAATATATTCAAACAACAATTTCTAACACTCAAATCGGTTGGAGCCCCTTGTAATTATCAAGAGTTACAACCTACCTTTGTGAACCCTTTCGAAGTAGGACAAAGATTTTACGTTTTCATTAGAAATCATTAAACTGTGCTTAATTGTTAATGTAAATGAAGATTTACCTAAATTTTATGATTTTCTAATATATAAATATATTTTTTACTAACATTAAAATAAATTATCGTAATTAAAGGCCTTTGTTTCGAGTTAGTACAACATAGAGCTGTAAACTCGACAGTTGTGGGTTTAGTACGGCACGATGAATAATAGTAATGATTCCTTATTATTATTTGCCTATCCTTGCGACACAAAGCTCAGCTTTGAGTTACAAAATATCTTGTTCGGGTGGAAAGCGGAGAACGGAGTGTTGTGACACTATATGTGCCATGTGTGTTATTTGAGCCAAATTAGTAATAATATAATAGTGGGATTCTATTTTAACAATAGAAGCCTAATTACAATTAAGCATCATACAAAATGGAAGCTTGTAGAACAAACAGAAATATACAAAAAATATATATTCTGAATGAGATTACAACAACTAATTCGACCTATTCTTATATATATATTCTATTACTTTAAAACTCTGAGCAGATCATATATTTAGGCACAATTACTATGCGCAAGAATAAAATCAACGAATACATCCTTTAAAATGACATATAGTGTACGTTTATAAAAGAGAATAAAAGAAGTATTAGTATTAGGGACAAGCGTGTGGCTGCAAACGCGACAGGTTGAAATATTTAATACTTTCATTTCTTTGCTCTGGTGTAGATCAAAGCGCAGCGTTAAGTCCCGCCACTTAACACGCAATGCCTTCAGAATTCGTCAAAAGGCGGACAGTGGAAAGTTTTAACACTAGAGAGAGGTTTCTGCCTACCCTGCTACAAGCAGAATACAGCGTGAGGCTGAAAAAAGAAGTAGTATCGTGGCAAATACCAGAAAATTAATATAAGTAGGCCATTATTACACACAATGAGTCAGTCCCTCGCTCGGCGCGACATGTTCAGAGCCGCTGATTAATGTATTGTATGGAATGTAAACGATGATATTACTCGTACACTCACCATGGTATTACGTGAAGAAGATTCTTATTGTTTTCTTTTGAATATAAGAATGTTTTTTATTTTATAAAATTTCACGCAAATTGCATGTTAGTTAGTTTATAAAAATATTTCTTACAAAATCTTTACAGGCCATCGTCATGCCGTTTTAATCGCAGTGTGAAATGAAAATAACTAAGAAATACGTATCACAAATGACAGTCACGTCATGTGACACAGTCTAAGTGCCTGAAGTGAAGCGCAGGTACAGTAGGTTCTATAGACGAATGAACAATCCCACACGATTTTTTTTTACCATTCGAACCAATAGTTTTTGACATTAAGCCCATTCAACAAAACTAGCTCTTCAGTTTTATAATAGGTTATATTAATATGAATATGAATTCAAATGCTCAGATGAGGTTCGATTTTAAACGCGACAGGTGGTGGATTCAATTCCCACTTTTGAAAATGAAATATTTAATATTTTTTTTCCTCGCTCTGAAAACGAGGCAAAGCGTGGTGCTGAGCTCCGCCAGAAACACGGAGAAAGTAGTGTCTTAACACTTAGTTCTCAGATTCTCTCCGCCTTCTCTGTATGTACAGAATACAGCGTGAAGCTAAATAAAATACTATCTGTGTACATACACAGATATTCTTATTAATCTATACCATTACGAAGATTAGTATTTACTTACAAACAAATATTGAAAACAATTTATAATGAAAAGTCAAGATCGGAACACAAAACTGAAATGCTTCTCAATTTTATCTATGGACCGTTTGATTTATTATCGTCCACTCTATTTGATGTAATGAAACCGTATTGTTTATACTGTCTTTGTCTATGATTTTGTTCTTTAATATATTTGTTTCTTTTTTTTAATTATGGAAAAAATTACATTAGTTACATATACGATCCGACGTGACACAATAACACAAAACAAAGCACAGCGTTGAATTCCGCCACTCAGTACACGAGACATTATGTGATATCTCGAGATATCACACTGGGTTAACACTGGGTTTTACCTCTTTCTCGTTCCTGTCTGTCGCCGTATAGGCTAGAGTGTAAAACGGTTTCTACTTATATAATTTTGTTTTTATCAATATATGACTCTGATAATTTTATGAGATATACGGACATAAAATATAACAAAAATAAGATAGGCAAATAAACACCTTATGTTATTTTTTATATAATTTAAGATCCCCCACTACTGTAGCATGATGATGCATGATACTGTAGCATTCATGAAGGTTCTGCTGTCAAATATACAATGTTTACGAATCGCTCATTTGGTGTGACACTGACATATAAGCACTTTGTGGAATATTGCAGAAGACACAATCAAAATAATTATTTATTCAAAAAAGTGTCATTACATTATTATTGTACCAAATGAACAATATGTACCTACATATAAAAAAGGACAAAAAATGGGAAAGTTAATTTTTTCTGTACTTATATTTATTCTTCAATTTATCAACAATATTAACGAAAGCTAAAGCTCCCAGTACAGCAAAAAGCGTCACGCTTAAACCAAAATCGATAATGACTTATAATTCCCGAACTCGGTGTCGGGATTGCGTCCCATTAACTCCACTGCGGCGCTACGTGAGGCGATAGAAGTGACAAGAAGGCCGCACCTTGACAGATTGGCGGCTTATCTTATCATATATAGTACTAGTGTATAGGAAACTGTACGCTTGATCCTTAAACTATATATTGAATTTTGGTTAGATGAAGGATTTTGTTTTGATACTCATATTGGTACTTTTTTACGTACATTGTAAATAGCACAATGCAACAGAGTAAAAAATACATGAAACACAATTTAATATATAAATAATTTCTTCACTATTTTTTTTCAGCTTCACGCTGTATCGCGCATGAAGAGGTCATTTTTCTGGCATTGCGTGTAAAGTGACGGAACTTAACGCCGCGCTTTATCGTATTACTAGAGCTCGAAAATTAAAATATTATATAAATCAAACAAACAAATCAAACCCACAACTGTTGCGTTACAGTCACATATTTGTGCCCCTGCGTCACGATAGCCTCACTATTATATGATGTGCTGATACTCTATACATATACATATATATAGATACTATATAACATAACTTTATGTTCTACAATAAGCTTTCTTCTAATAAAATAAACAATACTGATATAACTAACAATAACTAATACAGTATCAGCTTAAATTACAACAAAACGTACAATACATAATGGACCAGTAAGTGTAAGTCTATATAAACATTGACAGTATTCAGGTCATCGCAGAGTGAGCAACTACTCGCGCGTAGCACTGTGCGCGTAGCACTGTGCTACGTGATGCTACTGCGTGAATGACGATCTAATACGTATGAACTTTGAATGATGGTCGTGTTACCTAAAGTGATATTTACGTGTATATTATATGTTATATGTTTATATATTTTTATAGAGTCACTCTATGTTTTGATTCTATGTTTTGATTTTGCTTTCAACAATTTTCTTAGAAACAAAAATTTATAATATAAATGTATTTTTTTAGCTTGAACTGTATACCACATACAGCAGTGTATGCCATGAGAACCTTTTGTTAAAATACTTTGCGGGTTGACTCGACATGTTGTCATGTTTGTCATTCTTCTACTGGTTCATTCGTACTTTCTACTAGTTACCTGAAAGGCATCTTTTAGAAAGATGAGCCTACCTTTGTGAATTAATCTTTATAAAAGATTCCTTTGAAGAAAGAAATATGCTTCTAATATTTTTTCGTATGTATTTTAGTACAATGAAAAATATTAAAGCCACTTAAATATTGAGGCCAGTCGTGGCGCAAAGGCACACAGTTTGACTGTAAAATCGACTGGTTGTGGATTCGATCCTCACTCGAGGAAATTAAATATTTATTTACATTTATATTTTTATTTCTTCGCTCTGGTGTCGAGGCAAAGCGCGGCGTTGAGTTCCGCCACTAAACATGCAATGCCTCCAGAACTCGGCGGAAAGTGAGGATCGGAGTGTCTTAACACTAGATTCCTTCTGCATACCCTGCTGAGTGCGGGATACAACGTGAATCTGATAAAAAAATATATATTAAAAAATGACTATCTCTCTTTAATTTATATAAATCATATTTATTTAAAATATATATTCTAAATCACAATAGAGCATCAATTTAAAATAATATCCCACTAAATTATACCTAAAACAAACAATATCTAAATAGCCCACAAAGCAATGTAAACTAAAAGCGGATATTCCGAATTCCGCATCCGGGTCACAGGGTAGGCGTCATTAAGTGCGTAGCGCTGCGTTACGTGACGCTACGAAACTATATGACAATTGTATACGATCGTGACTGATTTTTGCTACATAATTGTGTTGATACTAGTAATATTGTTTAACTTCTATTGTAATTTAGCAGATGAGACAAAGAGAGTGTAGTGTTAAAATTCAATATACAAAATAATAATTGATACACCAGGTAAGAACACATCAACTACACACGTTTACGTAGGTATATATACGAGCTGTAACAAACTAAAAAGCTAAACTTAAAATCTAAAAATAGAATTGGAACATAGCTGATGGAACCTTAGACTGCCTACTAGCAAGCGTCTTTTTATTTTCTTAAACTTTTTTTTTTATAATAATACACACACGATTCCCAACCGAATATTAATTGAAAAACCTATATAATACAATGTATCATGCCGATGACGTAATATGACCTAATTTAATATAATGACAGTTGAAATTACTAATAATTAATTACTATTAATGAATCATTCAGTTTTGAATAATTGATTACTGTTTATGAGTGCCTTGTTTAGTTATTAGTTTATACAAGTTACAAGGTCTTTACTTCAAATCCTGTCTTTGGCAAAATATTTTTTTAATATACATGCAATGTTTATTTACAGTACTTTGCTAATGTATCTCAAAATCAGAGTACATAAATTTGAAGGAAAACTGCATGTCATACGCATTACAAGAAAATTTTCGAGACGATTTCCCTGCGTGAGCATTGAACTCACAACCGTCGCGTTTATAATCAGACGCTGCCCCACTGCGCCACGACGGCCTCTTAATAATATTTCAACTTACATATTAACTTTATTGAAAGTAGACTCTACGATTTCTTGCGAAAGTGTTTTGAAAGGAACCAGCAAAAAAGCTTTTGAAACTTTCACTTTCTAAGTAACTTGTTACGAAGATTCACAAGTTGTAACTTTAATAAACAGATTATTAAGTGAAAATACCCAAATAGAATGGAAAAATGTGGATTTACTTGCGTTTTTTTAATATTTAAATAACTTTTCGCCATTACTTAGTATTGTATTTTATTTTAAATCTGTTACGAGATTTTTTATATAAATTTAAAAATAAATTAATTTCTTTCTATGTCTACCTATATAATTATATTAAATGTTTATTTACATTCAATATATAATAATAATACGGCCTTATCCATATTTTACATCACAAATAAATCAACATACGTTCAAAGCGCGTATTACAAAATCTACGATGTTACGAAGAGTTTCTCAAACGAGTGCGCATTCAAGAAAATTAGTGCTATATGTGAATTTACATAATCACTTTTGTTCAACTTGAGAATATTTTATACATAATTGTGTGTGTGTGTGTGTGTGTGTGTGTGTGTGACACCGTTGTGTCTGATGAATGGTGGTTTTTTATATACAATAGTCACAATTTAACTTTTACATATAAGATCCAGTCGTGGCGTAGGGGAACTAGCGTATGCCTGTAAACGGAATAGGTTGTGGGTTCGATCCACACTCGAGGAAATGAAAATTAATATTAATTTTCTTAATACGTTTCCTGTTCCACGTCACGTCAAGCTAATTATAGGATCTGACACGTGCGCTTGTGACGTCAAAATTGTATGTTATATATACACAGTATTCGCTACCACAATTTTGATTTGAAAATTCTATTTTCGTCAACTTATTTGTTACCGACGCTTTCATCTTGGTTTATTGCAGCTTGGTATATTACTTTGATATATTACCTCTATAAGTTGGTAATTCGACGTCAAATCATATTAATTAAATTAAGTATCGAATAAAGCAAAGTTCTTAATGGATACTCTACTGATACTTTTCTTCCTTTTAGCTTCACGCTGTATCCCGCACATAGCAGAATAGACATTGTGGCATTGCGAGTTACGTGGCGGAACTCAACGCTGGGCTTTACCTCTTTACCAAAGAAGAAAATTAAAATATTACTTTATTTACTGATACTACTTTTATAATTTTAGGTATCACGTTTTTAAAGACTAGTTAAAATTGTGCTTTTACTTAAAGTATTAAGAATGATATCCAGTATAATTACAAACCACTACAAATTTAATCTAGAAAAATTAAATTTGTAGTGGTTTGTAATTATACTGGTAGAAACCTGCACACGTAAATAGTAATATTTAAAAAGTTTAAACAGCAGAAAATGAAGGCAATAAAAATTACATTGGCATTATAATGAGATTAATTTTATATCCTAAATTTCAAACAAAAAGGAAATCTATTTTAGGAATAAAAGATTTTTTCAAAGAAAAATTTATCCATGTTATCTTTTTCTTTGAAAAATCTTTTATCTATTTAAAAAAAGATTAAAACCAATGTATAAAGGGTAGGTCAATATCGCTCAAGTCAGAAACAGAGCTCTCAAAGCCGACGGCGGCACGCAAAAGTATTCGATTTCCGGTCTCAAACTCCGAATACGTCACAGGATACATCTTATTTATATGTTTTTGACATTTTGTTTATGTCTATCATATTTCTCTTTAAATTGCTTTGAAATTAATATACAATTTAATAAAACGTTATTATGCGACAGTTGTACCTGTGAATAATTTATAATTAGAACAGTCTGTTGTATTAAAGATTTGGTATGAAAAAAATTGTTCTACTTCGATATTTTACCAAAATTGTTACTATTTTTAGCTTCACGATGTATCCTGTATATAGCAGGGTAGCCAAAGAGAACCTGAGAACCTAATGTTAAGACATTATGTTCCTTTTAAGACAATTCCATTCTCCACTTTCCGCCGAATTCTGGAGATTCGACATTATCTAGCGGTACTCAACGCCGCGATTTGCCTAGTTACCAGAGAAAATGTATGTTAAATATTTCAATTTCTCGAGTGGGAATCAAACCCACAATTTTATGCATTTACACTCGCACGTTGCCCCTGCGCCGCTACTGGCCTCAGCAATATGGTTTAAGATAAAGTATTCTAATAATAAATTGCAACAAAAAGTGCGTTATATTTGATTAAGCTCTAAATCACATATTTGATAATTAATGTAACTTCTATTAGTTTGTAGTGTTGTTTGTTTCACTAATAGAAGAAAGGAACAACAAATAATGTTACGATTCTAAGCTTTAAATCTATGCTTAGAGTGCAACTTAGAGTGCGATAAAATTTAAGATAAATGTACCACTTGCATTTGAAATATTTTAAACAGCAAAGAAAACAATGTAAACGTTTCGTGATTTCTTATTTTAAAATTTATATGTAATATGCACATATATTTTTAAATATTTTTTTACGTAGAACTTTTGTGTACTTGTTAGTCAATGTACATATTGTGGATTCAATTCCCATTCAGACGATAGTATCTATTTAAAAATAAAAAATGGAGAAAGAAAATAAAATAAAACCCAGTAATGAAGCCAGTCGTGGCATAGGGACACAATGTGTGACTGTAAGCACGACTGATCATGGGTTAGATCCCAACTCGTGGAAAAAAAATATTTACTTAAATTTATATTTCCATATCTTCGCTCTGGTGTAGAGGCAAGACGTTGGGTTCCACCAATAAATACGCAATGCCTCTAAAATTCGACGGAAAGTAGGGAGTGTTTTAATACTAGGTTCCCTCTGCCTACCCAGATGTATTCGGAATACAGCATGAAGCTGATTTAATTTGATTTATTTATATGTATCATAAATAGTCTTTTATATTTCACCTACATGATATCTTTTTTTAAATTTTATTTTCCATATCAATTTCAACAAGTTGTTTTGTTTGCTTGTTTGTTGAGGCCATCGTGGCGCAGCCGCAAACAGTCTGATTGTAAGCGCTACTACTGTGGGATCAATTCCTACTCGAAGAAATAAACAACTTTCATTATTTTCCTATTGTAATAAAACAAAGCGCGGTATTGCGTTTCGCCATTTATCGAAAGAAGTGTCTTAATAATCCAATCCGATCATATTAACATAAGGTACAGGCCATGAATTTGTAGTGTAAGAAATAATAACAATAAAAACAATCGTTCCCTCTGCCTGCGGGATACAGCGTGAAGATAAAAAAAAATCGATCTTTATCACAAAGCAAAACACAAATTCAATTTAAACTAAACTTGCAATACAAACATTAAAAGGAAGCTCTTTTAACCGATTTTGCATTTTACACGAGTAGATGTAACTTTTACAAATGCTCGCTGTTCGCGAGATAGCGTCGGCAATACATCACTCCGTCCACGAGCACCGTCACACTGTACACGAGCTAATGAGCCGTTACAATGCTACTGAATCGTATGTGGCTGTATAAGTGTAAGTGATCCTACTTCTATTTATTTGGTTGTATTAAAAATATTTTTAATATATTGTTTTCGGTTTACTAATAACTACTAAGCAGCATTTATTAGTCAATAAGATATTAGTCGTGTACTAAAAAGGCGATAGATTGTGGGTTCGATTTTCACTCGAAGAAATGAATATTTAATATTTTCATTCCCTCGTTCTGTTAAGTTCCGCCACTCGACATGCAATGCTTCTTGAATTTGGCAGAAAGTGGCGGGCAGAAGTGTCTTAGTCTTAATTCACTAAAAAGACGAAGGTCTTAAATATTTATTAGTTGATTAATCGAGTATACGGTTTTCAAAATGTATAAGATTTTCAATACAATTTATGTAATCTGTACCTAATTTCCACATGGTTTTCAGATAATATGAGGCTATCGGTGTAATATAGTATGATTTATTTAGATTTATTCGCTCTGGTGACAAGACAAAGCGCTGCACAATGTCTCCAAAATTGGGCATATCGTAGGGAATGGAGTGTTTTAACAATAGGTTCCTCTGCCTACTCAAGTGCGGGATATAAAGTGAACCTAAAAATAAACAAATTCTAACAGTATAAGAGAGAAGACACAATAAATAACTAGTTTACAATATATAACAAAACAAAAGTTAATAAGCTGCGATGGATTTAGACAATCGTCCCCAAAGGACCGGCGTCTGTGCGAGAGACGAGGCTACTGAATACGGGATTACGTAGAACGTATTAAACAAAAATCAGCTTAGATTAATTCCCAAATTGCCTACAGATGCTCAAAATATTAGAGTTTTAGCTTGTGATATTTAAGGTGAAAACTTGGTAGGCCATGCCTTGGAGAAAATTTGTTATGAAAATTTTGTCAAATTTCAATTAAAAACAAGACAAGCGCGAGTCGAGCTCGCCCACCGAGGTTTTAACGTATAGTTTAAAGTATAGTTTTCAATTTTTTTTCTAAACTACTACTACCTGTAGATACTAGCTGCAAAATTTCATAATTCTAGGCTAACCACCTTACACCTTACCTTAATAATTTTGATTCCCCCTATAGTGACGAATTAATCGTTTTTGTGCTACTTAAGACCATTATTCTTTGAGATTTAACTACAAATGTATAGTTTTCTTTTTTTTTCCTGAACTAGTACTATCTGTAGATGCTAACTGCCAAATTTCTTAATTTTAGATCCTTTCAAGGAAGAGGTTATTTTTTTTTTTCAAGAAATCGTGGGGCCACAGATCTGTACATAGTTTGAATTTCAACTCGATATCTCCAAGCGTTTCTGAGATAAAGGCTCTTGACAGACTATGACGCTATTAGGCGATGAGACGGACAACAAAGTAATCTTTTAAGGGTTTCTTTTTTCCTTAAAAGGTACGGAACCCTAAAATTGAGCGGGCAAGTCACGTTTACAGTCACACGCTTGTACCGCGACACAACGGCCCCTTGTCTTCTAAGATGTCATGATCTATATTTTTTAACGCCACGCTGTATGTAGCAGACAGGAAACCTAGTATTAAGACACTCCATTCTCCGCTTTCGGGTACTCAACTCAACGCCGCGCTTTGTCATTTTATCAGAGCAAGAAAGTGAAATTATTTTTTTGCTCTGAGTGTAAATCGTCGCGTAAAAGTAAAAAACGTAAAAGAGGCTACGCTAAAGGAGTACATAGGTACATTAATTTAATTGTTCATTATGGTACAAGCTGTAATATATTAATTACTTAATTACCACGCTTATATTTTAATTTGTACAGTACAATAATAATTAATTAATAATATATTAATAATTATTATTATTGTGGTTTCAGATATGAAACTTAATATCAGAGATAATTAAGAGGCCGTCTTAGCTGAAGTGTGTTTATAAAAACGGTAGCTACAGGTTTGATACCCACAAAGGAAAATAAAATCGTTTTTCGATGAAACACTTTAGTGAAAACCCGGCGTTGGTTTTCGCCACTAAGGATGCAATGTTTCGAAAATTGATAGACAAATGGAGAACTCAGTGACTCGACAAAAATCTTTAAGAAATGTGTAACTTTCACTTTACAACGTGCACATCGTCTGACTTTAAATGCGATAGTTGTGGGTTCCGTCCCCACTCGGGGGAATGACGTATTTTCATTTTCTCGCTCTGGTAACAATACAAAGTTCCACTACTTAATATGCAATATTTTGAAAAATCTTCAAAAATTGTAGAACGAAATGTGGCAATAGCACTAAGCAATCTCATTTAGCATAATATATATTATATTCTGTTTTCATGCGATTGCAAAGTCAATTTAAATAAATAATTTATTTATTAACATTTTATAAATATAAAATGTTAATAAATAAATTATTCATCAACTCGGTATTACATGGACCTTACAACTTCTTACAGTAGAAGAACTGAGTCGTGAGATTGAGATTTTTTACAATATATATGTTTTGGTAGATAGTATCCTACTCCTTTTCGATACTACTTATTGAATACCAACAACGGAGTTTATTAGAGATTGCTTTATATTTAAAAAAATACATTAAATGAATGACTACTATATAGCATTCATTAAAGTTTAAGAACTCGTGGTTTAGAAACACACGCGACATACAATATACGAATCAAAACAAAATATAAATCACCACCACTTACCTATCTAGACCCAATGTCGAAAACCAACTGAAAAAGTAATATGAACATTTTAATAACGTGGGCTTATTGCATTTTACGGTCAAAAAGGCCAACTATTTTTCTCATATACATCCACGAGGTACTCGTCGGTAGGTAGGTACTCCTCCCAAGCAATATTGTCGCGCTAACAAGTGTCGACGCACTCAAAACACAGTGGCTGAATGTAATACAGCGGAACATTTTACTAGGAACTGTCTGTCGTCGCTGGCTTTATTCCCATGACGGTTTCACGCCCTCTTACATTTAAATACATACAAAAATACTGTATCTAATACAATTAATTGAACACAAAAATTACAAGGCTTTGTTGGCTGTCTGTTTTATTTTTATGAGCGATTTAGAAGTGTTCTTGATTATGTTTCCATCACGTCTCTTGCCGTGGCTGTGTAGTGTTACAACAAAGAAAATAAAGGTGATGGTGGTGGGTTTGTAACTGATTCTCCGTACACCTTTATTTTTTTGTTTTTTCAGCTTTATCCCGCACACAGCAGGGTAGACAGAGGGAACTTAGTGTTAAGATACTCCGTTCCCCGATCCGTCTCGTCTATATTGTTTTCTTGTCCCAGTCACTGTGAAGACAACGCTGACACAGTGGGGCACGAGTTCCGCCAATCAGACGGACTAACGACAGATTTATATTAAGGTTGATAATAAATGATAAAAATCTTATGTTATTTCTATAATATATTAAATAATCAATACCTACGTACTTTAAACGAATCTATTACCCACAACCCAAACGTTCACTACACCAAAACGGTCAAAATAATACAAATAGCGAAATTACTTAGAGTACAAAATCGATTTTAGTGTAGAATGTCCATTAAAAGTAAGGATGGGCATTCCTCCTCACGCCTGTCGCTGGGAGCAATCCAGGGCAAGAACAATTTAATGACAATTTACGTGTAATATCACGAGCCCGACGCGCTCTGCGGCCGCTTTTGATTTTAGATTCACCACTTTTGCAAATTTTATGTTTGAATATTTTATATTATTTAACTAGTTGTGTGGTTTATATTGAATGATAGTTTTTATATTGTATTTTTTCATCTCTATTAATTACAGAGACATTGCACGTTAATTTGTGATATTTTGGATTATTTGTTCAACGTTGCTGAAGTAACTAGAATATTTTTTTTAAGTAAACTTTCTCTAGAGTACAAATCGAACAAATAACCATCACCTGTATTCTGTACACGTGAAATTTTACCACTGCGCAATATTATAATATTGTAAATAGTTTTTCTTTATAATAAAATTTAAGAATTCGTGTTTTGCAAATATAGAAGAAACTTAATGAAAACTAATATTAAGTAAATATTAAATAAGTGAAGAACGGAGTGTCTTAACACTAGGTTCCCTCTGCTTATCCTGCTGTGTCCCTCATACAGCGTGAATCTGTTTAATAAATAAGTAGTTAGTAACGATGCCGTCCAATTAATAGTTCATGCTAAGTTTAATGCGAGTATAGTAAGAAACTCACTGGGTTAGAATTGAATCATTAAAAAATTCCAATCCATATATTTTGAATATTTCAATTCTTATAATATTATTAAAAAACACACAACGCTATCGAAATTTTTCGTTTGCACGAAAGATTTCTTCTTTAAATTTCCTCGAGAACAACAACCCTGATTAAAAATAAAATTACAGTCTTATCAACAGCCCGAGAAGTTCAAGTAAACAAGTTTCAAACTGAATATAACATCATAGCACTTTTGGAATACACAAGTCCGAAACATCCAGACAAAATAAAATTAAAAATTTCATTACAATTCCTTAAATAGTTAAAGTTTTATGGCCACTTCGTATCCACTATTGTTAATTTGATTTATTCTATTTCATGTACACACACATATACACTTTAGTATGACGTTAATATTTTATTTCAAAATGTTATATAAAAGAAGTTAAATAACGATGATGAGGCCAGTCGTGGCGCAGAGACACAAATTATAACAGTAAAATCGACTGGTTGTGAGTTCGATCTCCACTTGAGGAAGTGGAATATTTATTTACATTTATATTTTCATTTCTTCGCTCTTATGTCGAGGCAAAACGCGGCGTTGAGTTCCACCATTCAACAGGCAATGCCTCCAGAACTCAGCGGAAAGTGGGGAACGTAGTGGCTTAACACTAGATTCCCTCTGTCTACCCTGCTGTACGGGATACAGCGTTAAGCTGATTTAATTTTAATTTTTAAGTTAAATAACACCAGTACTCTGATGGGTATAGTTTTAAATTTAAAAAATCAACTTTTCTATTTTTACAAATTTAATTGAGAGTTAAAATCCTAAGCTCATTTTACATACATATTGAAGGGTACCATAAAAGTTTCAGCACATTTAACCTGCAATTTCAAACCTTGTCCATATTAGAGTGATGTTTAAATATTTTTAAAGGTGGCCATGGACGGACCTGTATTCAGGAGTTTACAAAGGTCGACCATACTCCAAGATAAATAATAAAAGTTCACATAAATTTTACTGCACGTCCAAAAGGTCCAAAAGTGCTCATGTCTTTACTACTAGTAATAATATATAAAATAATGTAATAGAAGCTTGGAGTAATATCGGTATTCTGTTCCTTATTAAGTTACTAAAGTAAATCCAATCCTACTACCAACCGTATTAAAAAAAACATTTATTTAATAAATAAATAGGTAATCCTTTAGCCTAATATAATAATACTAGGAGACGAATCAATTCAATCAGTGAGTCCTCAATCCGTAGACCCAACTTGAAATACCCGAGAGCAAATTAAGAAAACAAATAGAATTTTTCAATTAAAATTAATAAATAATCCATTAAACCTCTCCACTGGCCGCCGGCAATTTCGTAACTGATACCATATTTAATTAGCATTAATACCGGAGCTTGGCACAGTACCGGCGCTCTTTGTTTACTATTAAAAATATTCTTTATGTTTACATTATTTCCTGGTAAATTTCCCAAGGGCATATATGTATGTAGGAACAGTTTAAAGAAAAATAACATGTATAACATTTTAACGCCATTTTGTAATTAATTTCGTTTCTATGCTAACTTGAGGGAATGGAAAGGAAAACAGGAATGATTAATTTCAAAAACCATAGAAGGGCCCATGAGGACCAATGCAAATTAATTTTGAATATGAAATGATCAGCAGTCGTGGCGCAGGGTGTGACTGTAGTTTGTGAGTTGGACTCCCCACTCGAGGAAATGAAACATTTAAGATTTCCATTTTCTTCGCTCTAGTGTCTGGCAAAATGCAGCGTTGAGTTTCGTCAACGATAATTGACGCTCCAAGTCCAGACCTTTAACAAGTGTCCTTGTTTTACGTTAGGTAGGTAAACATTTATGGAGCTAGTTCGAGGGAAAACGAGTTAACTTACAAGGTTCAAGGTTTTCTCTCAGTTGACCTTTGAGAACACAGTATCGATTATCCTATAGGATGGTCCCATTAATTCATGAGGACTCTCCGAATGTGTATTTATGGAGAGGTGGATAACAACGATGTAGATGAAGGCGCCAGAGGTATGGAGAGACTATGGCATTTGACACTTCATCTTCCCTAGCTGTCTTGGAATAGAGTATAAAGTACAAAAAAAACTATAAAAAACTTATAAATCTACTTAAATTTCTTTTCATACGAGAATAGAATCTGCCGATAAACTTGAACTTTCTTTTAATATAAATTAAGTATACCTATCATATATTTAAAGTATTAATTACTTAACACAGCTTTCAGACTCGTCATCGCGAGTGGCAATCACTCGAAATTGGTTTTAAAAACGACAATAAAAAATTCAATTCAATTCTGTAAGCGAATAGACTCGCAGATAATCCTCATTCAATTATTTATTTATGCATTTGTTCGTGTATTACTTTGCTAATTAAATTTGACGCTATTGTAGCACAATAGAAAAAGGTTCTGACTGCACACCGATGATGATGATGGGTTAAATTTCCTTTGTGTGATATGGTAATATTTATATGATGGAATACAAGGTCAGCGTAAATGGCAAGATATTAAAACAAGTGAATTAAGTAGTATACTACTAAACTTTAGTTTAGAAGTTTAGTTACTAAAGTTTAGTAGAGACGGAAATTACGAAATTTATGTGAAAAGAAAAAAAAGTATGTGAAAAAGCTGCCGGTAACAGAGTTAACAGTACCTTAGCTGCATTGATGAGATGCTGAAGCGTCAGCATAGGTAGCAGCTGTAGGTTTGACCGTACATAATGCAGTATTAGTACCGACGCTGTTATACGGCAATGAAATGTGCTACAACGTGCGTACAGCTCCACACGCCGTGCATAGCATGTGGTGAATCCTAGTATGTTTTCTTGAAAGTATTTATATAAAGATTTGACTTCACAGCATCTCTAACAAGTTAAGTCGTAAGATATCATCTCGTGAACGCCCTGTGAAGTAATAAGCGGCAAAACTCAAACTTAAGAACAATTAAACTTTCTTATTACAACGATTAGGGCGTTGCTAATTCCTATTACGTTTCGTTTTAAATACAACTTATAATTTATAGATATAAGTGAAAGGAGAGGGCATTTTCACACTTTTCACACTTTCTGTTTTTGCCTCGTTACCAGAGCGAGAAAGGAAATGAAAATATTAAATATTTCATTTCTCCAAGTGGGAATCGAAACACAACCGTTGTGTTTACAGTCACGCCTGTTTCCCTGCGCCACAGCGGTCTCGTTAATATATCTCTTACTAAGAAAATATATGGAAAATTTTATATAAAATACTTATTTACTAACTATCTAAAACATATAGAGAGCAATCAAAACACTTTTCATACGATATATATTCAAGTATCTACTTTACGGTAGCGCCGTGGAAAGGATGAAAGAATAGATTAAGGCGGGTAGTTTACATTTGATAAGGGTTGCTTCAGGACGATTCGGGTCGCATTTATAGATATACGTGTCACGACAGACCGTGTACAGAATGTACACAGTAGGTACTGTTACGTATAATATGTATTTTGTATCTTTTAATTGTTATTATATTGCTAATCTTTTCAATATATTTTTTAGATTTTCCAATCGATTATTTTTATTTCTCCACTTTGAAAAGACAAATCGTGAAATTGAATTCCTCTATTTAATACACACTGAACGTGCATACGAATTTGCGCGATAGCAGATAATAGAGTGGCCGCTAAAATACAGAAAAACTTTTGTAAACGAGATCAAAATTCATTGTGCCCATTATTAATAGTTTTATATTATTATAAAAGGAATCGATTTGTGCAGTTTGAAGTGCAATGAAAATTAAATGAAATTTTATAAAGGAAATCGAAAATGATTATTTCGATACTCGATAACCGATCGATACATAATAATCGATAAACCAGAATAAACAATGCTTGATTAATAAAAGAAATAACAAATCATCGATATATAAATCATAATCGATTAAATCTAACCGACCGAACTGAGAATCGATATCTCGAATATATACTATAATCTCACTGATCGAATTCTTATTTCGTAATAAATCATTCATAATTTATACTAAGTAATCAGTACTCCGTAACTCAGAAACATGGATCCCGTTAATGAATTATGGATGTTTATTTAGAAAAAACGGGGTATCGGGTGTATCTTTAACGCTTCTACTTAATATAAAAGAGTTCAATCTTTTTAATAAGAAACTAAAAAATGTCTCTAGTCTTGTCGTACATTGTTATATGTTAGCTGAACTAATCTACAGCAAACCTTAATGTTATTGAGGCGGACTGATTAAAACAATCCAGACACGGTAGGTATATGAAACACGGTAACCTCTCAGTTAGACTCACAAACCCAGAGCTTATACTATTCATGGTTTATAACTTTACACAAAGTAGCGGCGAAAAATCTACTAAGTAACGATACAGCACTCTCCAATTATTACTTCCCACTGAATCCCGCATATAACAGGGTAGGCAGAGGGAACGCAGTATTATGACATTTCACTGAGGAATGAGGAACTTTGCGCCGAATCTGCGAGACATTGCAAGTTAAAGTGAACTCAACGCCGCGCCGCGCCGCGACGTGTCTCTTCAGAAAATAATAAATAATTAATTTAAAAATAACTTACTGTAGTGGAAAACTAAATACTGTCTTACTTACCTGTCGTCGATCGAATATAGAATTCCTTTTTTTGAAAGAAATATATTAATAACTACTACTTATTCCGAAGTTTATGCAAAATTTAATATTTTAAACAAATCAAAACCAAACTAATGCAGTATCTATATATATAAAAGGACTTGTGCTGACTGACTGAGGTAAGATGCACGCAGAGCCGTAACCGCTGATGGTAGAAACGTGAAATTTGGGCAGATGTTTTTTCATATTCTGGACATCCACTAAGAAGGGAATTTCAAAAATTTTAACCCTAAAGGGATCAAATAGGGGTTGAAAGTTTGTATGGAAAAAAAAATTATCTGCACCGATTTTTATAAAATTTGAAATTCAGACTCTTAAAAATATTTTATTGAACACGTGTTTCATGGTTTTTAAGAATTCACCCCTTAAGGGTTCAAATAAGGGGTTGAAAGTTTATATGGAAAAATCTTTAAATTGCCACTGATTTTTATAAAAATTTAAATTCAGCCTGTTAAAAATATTTTATTGAACACGTGTTTCGTGGTTTTTTTAGAATTCACTCCTAATAAGCAGGCGAAGCCGCGCGCGCCCTCTAGTATTATATATATCTATAACACATTTCAGTTTTCTAGAACAACAAAGAAGTATTAAGTACTAATTTACACAATATGAATTAATAAATAAAATGTCACAAACCTATTGATTGTTCACTTTAGTAAACAATACACCATCGCGTTGTTCAAACCAAAATGAAATGGCCCATAAAATTAACAATCGTTTTGCATACATTAATTGTATTGACACAACATCATACATTTCCAAAATCGACCCACATTTTATAGTTTCAATTTTGCTCATTGTATTATTGCTTGTTTACCGATTTTGTAATTAAACAGCAGCGTGAGTTGTTTGAACGTTTTCATGATAAGCAGATGTTGAAAAAACTTATAATAAAATCGTAACATATCAGTGTCTGTACACGGTACACGGAAGTCATATAAGAAAAAATATTATATAAGCTTTTTATTAATGTAATTAATCCCAAATCAATAATTTTTGAGTCAAGGCAAGGCAGGCTCCCATAGCATTTAGTGCTTGTCGTGTTTTGTTCGTGTTTGGTCGGTTTTTCTTTGTTCGACAAAATTGCTATAAATAATTGTTTTATTAAATTGCTTAAAACTTTACTTTTCAATATAGATATTTATTTTATTTGCTTATTTTAAAACGATGTTATTATTAAAAACGAAAGTAATGCAGATTAGTAAACTAATAATTATGTAGATCAAGACAAATTGCCTAAAGTTATAAAAGAAAACTGTTCTAATTACAATAAAGTTATAAAAGAAAACTGTTCTTGAACGGAGCAATTACTATTGACTTTTAAAATTTCATTGATTTGTCTCCATGCGCTAATGTAGGTATTATAAAAGTAGTCAGAGAAAATTAAAAGATACCTTATTTTAAATTATAAGTGTAATTATAAATGAATATTTTATGCTGGGTGGTTAGACTTAGCGTGGATGTTTACTTAAGCTGGACCCACAAAAAAACAAATTTAATTTTCAAACAAAAATATTACCCCAAATAAGATTTGAACCCACAATAATAATAGTTCAGGCATGTTTGCAACAAAACACACGAGATAATCAATGTCACAGTGTGAATATACTCACTCGAGGGAACGTTTTTGTTTTTTTCTGTTTAATTTATTTTAATTTCCCCCGCATTGATAAGATAAGGTGCAGCGTTAAATTACGACACTCGCAATGTCTTGAAACTTTGACGGAAAGCGAAGAATGAATCTGTGAATGAATTGCGCCTGACTTTTTTGGGATCTCTGTTTACCATACAAAATCTCTATATATAATAAGACAGTAAAAATATTTTGTCTGTACATTTAGTAATTTTGACTGAAATGGATAGAGGGACACTTAAAAAGACTAATAGAAAGCAAAAAGATTTTTTTTGAATTTCTTGTCTGTCTGTCTGTCTGTCTGTCTGTCTGTCTGTCGACATATTGTTGTCCGCATTTTTCTCTGAAACTACTGAACCGATTTACTTGAAAATTTCACCAATTTAGGTTCTAAAGTTTGGTTCATCAAAATCGGTTCATTAAAAAAAAAGTTATCGTCATTTGAATGAACTCAAGGCATTAGCTTCCCAGCGAATGTTATATAGAAATCGCGCTGGTATGACCCTGGCTAAAGAATGACATTCGAAACGTCTTGATTATATGACTGTGGATAAAAATATATATTTTTGAAGCACTATTATACAATATTTTATACAATAAAGTAAACAATGCCAGTCGTGGCGCAGCGGCAAGAAGTGTGACTGTAAAACCAACTGGTTGTGGGTTCGATCCCCACTCGAGGAGATGAAATATTAACTTAAATTTATATTTCAATTTCTTCGTTCTGGTGGCGAGGTTAAGCGCGGCGTTGAGTTCTGCCACTCAACAAGCAATGCCTCCAGAATTCGGCAGAAAGTGGGGAACGGAGTGTCTTAACACTAGGTTCCCTCTGCCTACCCTGCTATGTGCGGGATACAGCGTGAAGCTGATTTATTTATTTATTTTATTTTATTATAGTTGTCAATCAATTCTGCTTAAATCAATAATCATGTATTTTAAGCGGGCAAAGCCGTGGGCGGGCCGCTAGTGTATAATATAATAACAGCTTCCAGCTGTACACAGTAGGCAAAAATAATCTAGTGTTAAGACACTCCGTATCCCATACACCGCTGGACGGACCTCAACGCCGCACTTCGTCTCATTACCAGAGTAAGGAAATATTTTTTTTCCCCAGTGTAAATCAAACCAAAAACCGTTTCCAATCAGACGATCGAGTTCAACTTAGAGTCACGACGACCTCTCTAAATTCATGAATAGTTAAAAATAAAATGTATTAATCAATTGTATCAAACGCAAAAACATTTCAAAATTGAATAACACACACACATACATTCGAACTAAAATCTAACAAAAAAAAGCAAACCGAAACAAAAGAACGTACAATAGTACCTAAAATAGAAAAATGTTGTTATACGCGAAACACGAATGGAACATTTGGGGAAAGCGGCGGCATTGAATTGCAAAGTATGTTCACATTGCGATGAATATTTAAAAGTGTGGGCTTCAGCACCTTTACAAATAAAAACGTGGTTTAAGAGATCTCTAAAGTGTTGAGGTTTATTTGACTAGTCATTTTTACCTACGTCATCTCTTATATATGAGTAGCAGTGTTAGCTATTGGGAAACATGTAGTGGTTTAAACAGTTGATAGTTTTTGGACGTTTTACATTTTGTACATACTAACTTTTTGTACATACTAAGGTAATAACATCTAATACGAGTGAGAATCAAACCCAAACCATCTATTTTTAGATAAGATTACATTTTTGACACTGGTGCAGGGTGTATTTATATATTTATGGGTGGTAGGTGGTATTTGTCGAGAATTTATTTTATTTGGCGCCATTTTATGACATGGTCATAAACTATTATTTTCAGGAAAAGAAAAAAACGAAAAATTGATCTAATATTTTATTTTTTTCACAATCAACAGTTTACTAGTACACATACATAGTAATCACACGTTACTTACACTATATAACTTATCAGGAGTTTCTTAGTAAACTAGTGAATTAACTTTTGAACTATAATTTTATAGTATTTGTGTACAGACAGACAAATATAAAGATGCTCTACATACATACGTATTGAATATATATGAAAAGTGATAATGATATTTAAGTAGCCATTTTAGTTCGTTTACTTATAAATAGTCTCATTTATAATTAAAAATTATATTATAAAAAAAAAATTAAGCAATAATCCTAACTAAAAGAACACTTCATTTTTCCTTGCATGATTTAAACGCACCATCACTTCTGTTTTAAATATTAAAATTCCAAACACCCCAACAAAACCTATCCAATGAATTAATCAGTAAAATAAATCAATACAAACGTTTGTTACATCTATATTTTTTTAATTCATGTTATTGTATAATTTATACAAATTAACTAATTGTATTATTACATAGATATTATATATTTTTTCCCTTCTATATTTAATAAAAAATATGAAAGAACATGTATAAAGTACAGTCGACAAGTCGTGACTAAAATTGGCTATAAATAGCTGCAAAGATTTTCATTTTACACTCGGGAAGAAATGATTTTCTTCCCGAGTGAAAAAATGCGTTTCAGAAAGCTCAACTTTAGGGCGGCCACGACTCGTCGACCGTACTGTACTTACGTATACACTCTAGGTACTCTTATTATATAAAGTCTACAAGATTTAATACCCACAAGGCAGCTAGCTTGCCATTTCCCTTAATTATTTTCATATAAAACGAAGTTATGTATTTATAATGTCTAAGCTACACTAAATAGTGCCAAATAATTTGTTATAAAAATAGTTATTAAAAATACTTTAGTTGATTATATTATAAACGTTAATGCCTATTTATTACAATTTATTCTAATTTTACTAAAGAATTATTTGTAAAATAAAAAACTTAAAACAATAAAAACACAACTTAATAAATGTCAGATCCTGTTTTTAAGGTATTATTCGTGTAAACATTTATACGTAGCGGAGTTCAAATCTGTGCCTTACATTTTTTTTTATTTTCATAGAGTTTCAAGTTTAATAACTTAAATCCTTAAACATTAAGCCGTAAGAAAATTAAGAAAGCTGATATACGTAATCTATCTCTTTTCCAAAAAAATGTTTTAAGTTTACAAGAAAAAGATGAGTGAGTTACTGACTGAAACAGCGTTAATATGTAACTGAGAATATTTTTTATGAAAATATTATCACATTTACCATTTTTTTTACGAATTTACATTTAAACTTATACAATTACAGAACAAGAAGTGTGAAAAAACCAATAAAAAAAAGTTACAATTTTTTTATTTTATAAATCATTATAATTATCATACTCAGACACCAACTCCATATTCGTTTAAATAATAACTACAAATACTAAACAAAACTAACCATTACAATATACATACAAATTTGCTTTACAAAAACAAATCACTTGCATTTGCGTCACTAGCGTAGTGTCCGATCACTCCGGGCGGCGACCCGGTAGTGACTCTCAAATGTTATTCATATCGTACAATACTTGGGCGATCGTTCGCGACGCTTCCACATTGCTGAGTGCTATCGACGCTAAGTGCGCTTCGTATGAACGAAGAAGCCTGTGGAATTCAAATATTTGGTTATTACATGAATTTTATTGACCAATCGTTTAATAAATTTAAATTATTTCCATTAAAATCATTAACTAGTTGATTGGAGTAGGTTGTAGATTTGATTTTGGCATTGGTGAGATGAATATGTGTGTGTATAAACTGGACGCAGAAGCTTGCTGAATTGAAACATTTTATTAGTGTAAATTGATAAAGTGGTTTACTTGACCCTAATACACCTTGGTCGTGGGTTCAATAGTTAGATAAATTTATGTCATTATCGAACATATATTTTATATACTTTATACTATATTTAAAAGTAACCTATACATATATGTATGCCACATAAGACTTACTCGTATAGGTTACTTAAATGAAAATTGTGGGAAATGGAAATCCAATCCTTTCTTTCATCAAGATACGTAACAGTTACAATTACAATGTAAGAAAATAAACAATTTCTAATAAATATAAAGAATAAAATTACCTTCTTCCGGTATTCGAATATATAACGATGTTTCTTAATATCAGAGCTGCTGTCAGTCTAATACTTTTTGTCACGGGACCTTCATTCTCATCCTAATATAGAAGATAAATAAAAAAACATTTTATTATACTTATAAAATAAGATTCACTTTAAGACATAAACATTACACAAAGCATAATTGTTAACAAAATATGATTATTTTTCTTATACGGCTTTCAAGCCTTAGCTTTAAATTAAACCTAAGCATATTAACTAGACTAATTTTAAAATGTCTTATATTTTTTTTAAATAATAAATTCGTAAACATGTATTATAGTTAATTCCATGTATTATAGTACATATACAGGGAGGAAGCGTGTGCGCTCCTATTACGGTAGCAGCACATAGGGTAAGATATTTCAAACCTATACCTAAAAAATGAATCAAAATTCGTCAACAGTTTAGACGTAGGTTTTTTTAATTTCACGATTTTTATCCATACTGTATCACGTGTGACGCAGTTACGAATAGATACCAAAAATGTAAACACCTACTACTATAAAAATACTACTAAACGTTGCCGATCTGCCACTTTAATTCTCAAAAAACATACTAGAACGAGAAAAGGATATCTCTCATTTTAATTTACGCAATTACCTATTTTCTGTAATAAATCTAAACAACGTTCAACTTCACCGCCAGTACCTACCGACTCGATTACGTGAATGAGGCGTGTGCGAAGTTGTCGCTTTGATAGGTTAGTGTCTGTGTTGCGTCATTCTTAACTAATGCCGCTTTATTTTACAACGATAATTTTATAAATTATTTTGTTTGAAATAATCACTTTTTCATTTTTGGCAAGATTTCTTTTTTAATAGACTTTTATAGACTAAAAATTGTGCTTTCATGTTGACAAAAATACTCTGTATATAAAATTATATTTTCTGTAGTACCTATAACCGCGACTTATACTATAAGCAATTATGTAAATAAAAATACCTAAGAAAAATAATACATACCTTATTTGGTATACTTACTTAATAGATAACATAATTTTTAAGAATTACGTTTTCTACTGAATATTATAACTTTAATCGAGAAAGGCACTAAATGAAGTTTAAAATTACAAAAGCGCTTGATTGTGTTTGAGCCATAAACAACAGTCATAACTATTTGAAAAATTCACTATAATCATATTTCGTTAACAAAACTGTTTGTTTTGTAAACACAACATAAGAAAAATTACAAAATATACATTAAAAAAATCTTTTAAAAAACCCTTATATTTATTACTCTACATTTTAACTCAATTATACGTTTATTGTTATATTTACATAATATAGTAAGATAGCACATTAATCAAAGTTTAACCAACATTTAATTCATACTTCTACAAAAAATTAATGTAAACTAAGCTAACTGATATTTCTAAAAAGGGCTCTTAAGCATTTACTTAACTTACTTTTAACTTACTTTTATTTAAGAATATATTTTTAAACACTACTATACTAACTTTACATAAAAAAAAATATTTCAATATTTACTAGGTATCGGTAGGAATAAGTTTTAGCGCATAACAACTTCAAAGTACCGCAATAACAGTGATTGTATCGATCGTATTGAAGAAACGCAAATTCAAATTATACTGCAAGGCTGCAAATATTATATAAATTTACATACAAAATTCCAAAATAATCACCTAAATTTTATTTTTAGAGCGACATCAAACTCTCATCAAATTGTTTGTATAAAGAAAAAAAACAATAAACATAAAAGTCACATTCACAAAAAGCTGCAAAAAAAAACAAAAATGGACGTAACAACATAACAAAAAACTTTGTGCAGTGGCAAAGTGTGCGACGAGGCTCACAGTTTACTTTAAAAAAATAAAAAGAAATCATAGAAACTAACCTAAATTAATTTAAGATTTGAATTAGCTGTTAATTTATTTTATAACTAGTCATTGGATAAGAAGAAAGATATTTTAAATACAAATTAATTGAATATTTTAGTACTTTTATAAACTTGTGTTCATTAAAGTATAAAAGAATAATTATTTTTATCTTTTTTATTTAATAATAGAATTTTCTTTTTCCTTCCTGATTATTTTTTTATATTAAAATCTTTTAATTTTACCATAAAATCTCAAATAAAAATTGATTTACAACAAAATATATTTTAAATCAACATTGTATTCATAATATTCCACGCTCTTCTTAATCTTTAACACCTTTAGAGCTCTTTCAACGCAAGTACCGTATAAGTGCTTTCGTTTTCAAACAGCACTCGTATTCAATAAAATATTCTGAGAACGAAATCGTTTTATATAGAAATTTTAAATATAATATGAAAAATATATTTTTAAAGCGAGTTTCACCCCATTATCGAAAATATTAAAAATTCATTTCAGTTTCGTTTTGATTTTTGTTAAATCATAACATATGGGCGAAAAGGTCCGTCACGAGAGTTGTTATTAATCTTTAATTATGTGTATGTTCTTTAGGAAAGCAATCAAAATAAATTTGAAAAACCAGCACTAGCTTTACTATACCACTATACTAGTTATAGTAAATGCTTCTCCAACCTTTTATATAAAATCCTAACTAAATATAAGCTCAACAAAATACATGAAAATCAATAATATAACAAATGCAACCTACACTTAGTAGTGCACCTACTTAAAAAGAAGAAAAAAATACAAAAAAAAGCCCCGTCGCAAAGCAACGCAAACGCAGTCTCACCGTTTGATCCGCAGTTCTAGTGGCGTCGGCGCGGTGCTGCACACACATGGTAGTGGTTACGACGTGACGGTAACATGGCACGTACAGCGCGCGAGGGCGGAGCTGAGCTCTGCGTTTGTGTGAGTGTTGATATAAAGTGTTGTTTGGCCTAATCCGGTATATAATATTTTTTGTAAAGTTGAGACTAAGACTGTACAAAAATAGAAAAAGGTATGTGACGAAACGTTAAAAAATAAAAAAAATACAACGTTGTTCTTAATTATATAACAGTACACGAGTACATTATCAACTTAAGTAAGTGTAAAAATTATGATGATATAATATCCGGCATAGAAGAATTGACATGTTATTCATGTTTGAATTTTCTTTATTGTTTTTAACAATAATCTTTATTTTTTAAAGCTTTTATAATCACTCACACAAATACAAAGCTCAGATATAACCTCGCGAACTGTGTGTTTATTTGTTTATGTGTATAGTCGAAAAAACATTATAATTTTAGTATATAAGCTAGTAACTCCTTTTTTACATATTTTTCGGGTTAAATTTAACAGAGAACTATGTACAAACAGAGTTATTTTCAACGTAATAAAAATGGGAAATAAACCAACTATGTGACTATTATTTTTTTTTCATATTATAGTAATAGGGATCAGAAATGTATAATATTTATTCGACAATAGTCTGGCCGATTTCAAAATACTAAGCATTTTATGAAGAATAATATATAAAAAAGGCTTAATTCAAAATGAATAAATTTATTCACTTTAAAAAATGAAATTAAATAAACAATAAATAAAAAAGACCATATAACTATCTAAAATACAATAACTTGTTAAGTGTATGTTAATATAAAGTCTTAAATATTTGTAACGACAATAAATAATAATAACTATTTATAAGCATTTTGAAATCGGCTATAGTTGCATATATTCAAATTAATATACACAAAAGGCTTCTACTATGTGCTACATAAAGATATTCACTTAATATTAAAAAATATATATGTACATTAGAAATTCTATAAAAAATGTATAAAAAATATTAAAAGGTTCTTATAAATTCAATTATGGAAAAAAAATTAAACATATACTCATAGACATAGTATAGTTGTACAATTAAAAAAAATATAATTAGTTCAACGTTGAGTTAAAATTTTACTTTAGTTTTCAAGGTAATCAGGTAATATGTAGAACCTAGGTAACATATGTATATGACACAAATATAAATTTAGAAAAATAATATTTTTGACAAAATAAAATATGGCAGCCAATTACGATCTAACTTACTAAGTAAACAATAAAACACTAAATTTATAACGCATGTAATATTGAAAATAAAGTAAAAAATTAAGCATCAAATTAAAGTGCCAATTTTAAGTCTATAATTTAAATTACATTTTTCACAATAATATTGTATAAACAAAAAATTGACTATTTATGTTAGTCAATATTCATGAATAGACTGAGTATTACGTAGTAGAGACAAAAAAAACTCGTATTATAACACTCCGTTCTCCATTTTTCGCCCTTACCGTTTTGGATGGATATTTACTACGGAACACTTTATTACATCAATTTAATCGCTTTAATGAATACCTACCTGTACCTATGTCCAGAGTTAACTTGAGTATTTAAAAATTGTTATATATCATACACAACTATTAATAACGTTTTTTTAGAAATTATGTAAAAACTGTTCAAAAGGCGTGAGTTCAAATCTCGTTACGTTTAAAACTTAGAATATTATTTCTATTTATCCGTATACAGATGAGGCTGCAAGTATAAGTTAGCCATATAAAATATAAATATTTGAAGCGGTTACCATGAGTTCTCTGGGATTGAACATGTCGTTGGCGTGCTTGTTGAGCGCGGCGAGGGCGGCGTTGGGCGGGTAGCCCACCGACACGGGCTTGCTCGCCTCCGCCTCCGCCGCCACGTGGCGCCGCGACGCGTGCAGCGCCTTCAGTGCCTGTGGACGTATTATTGTTAAGTCAGCTTCACGCTGTATCTTGAACACAGCAGGGTAGGCAGAGGGAACCTAGTGTTAAAACACTCCGTTATCTACTTGCCGTTGAATATTGTAGAGGCTAGTCGTGGCGCAGGGGCACAAGTAAGTGACTGTAAACGTGACAGATTTTGGGTTTGGTTCTCATTCGAGGAAATAAAATATTTAATTAAATTTATATTTTTATTTGTTTGTCTAGTGTCTAAATGCCTACTGAATTTAGTGGAAATGGGGAACGAAATTTAAAAAAAGGGTTCCCTCTGCGTATCCTGCAGAGGTCCCACAACAGTGTACGTACGGCGGCGCTGCAGTGCTTGTCGCCGAGGTGGTTGAGCAGCGCGAAGGTGCGGCGCGGCACGCGGTCGCAGTCCGCCCACTGGCACGGCGCCTCCGCGCCCGCCGCCGCCGCGCCGCGCGGGCAGTGCGCGCCCGCCGCGTGCGCGAACACCTCCGCCGCCGACGCGAACGACCTGCGCATTTACATATATTCTAAATAATATATACTATTATAACAATTAAAATCTATTTTATACATTATACTAAATATATTGCATAAATAAATTACAAACTGTAATGTATATGTGTGTGTGTGTAGTCTTCACACTATCATACATATTGTAAAGCTTTACATAATTGATATGGGCTAAAATGAAGCCTATGAACAAAATAAATGATTGTTTCACTAAAAACCTATGTATTACAATAAAATACAACGTACTTGTAACATCCCTTCCAATGGCATATCCAAGGGGTGTCTTCGGAACCCGGGGGTAATGGTTGAGGGGGAGGAGTTTCTGTTTTCTTGGGAGTTGCTGGTTTCTAAGAAACAAAATATCAGTCACCTTTATATTATTTCTCAACAAAAAATATGACATTACGATAATAATTTATAAATGTTGTAATACACACTACCTATTTTCACTATCTATTCATAGTCTACTGTGATATCTTTTGTCACGTTCCCTATATAATTACAATAGATTTAAGTAATACTTAAATTAAAATAGCTAACTAATGTTACTCTACAGTTAATTCTATTATGTTTTACGATATTTTTTAGCTTCACACTTTATTCTGCACATAGCCAAATAAACAAAGAGAACCTAGTATCACCATAATTCGTCCTCCTATACTGTCAATGTCACACTCTGTTTAGCAAAAACCAAATTGAACCCAAAAAGTAAATTATCCTCTAATATTAATAGGCTTACCTCAGTAATAGTTTGGGTAACAAACACTTCCTTATCACCTATTTTAGTGTTCCCCATCATGACTGGTTGACGTGTTATTACTTGACGCATTACGGGTTGTGGATTTTTCTATAATTATACAAAAATATTAACTATATTAGTAAAATAAATTTAAGAATATACGTTTTATTTTATTAGAAGATCTAATTTCAAAAATATTGAGGCCAGCCGTGGCGCAGGGGCACAAAATGTGACTGTAAAACCGACTGGTTGTGGGTTCGATTCTTCGCTCTGGTGTAGAGGCAAAGCGCGGCGTTGAGTTCTGCCACTCAACACGCAATGCCTCCAGAATTGGGCGAAAGTGGGGAAAGGAGTGTCCTAATACTAGGTTCTCTCTGCCTACCCTGCTGTGTGCAGGATACAGCGCTGATGTGAAGTTGATTATATATTTTATATAAATCGAAAGAATGGCTTGGTTCTTGCCAGTAAATAAAAATAACAAAAACTCATTTAAAAATCAACTTTTCCCATATCAATTTTTATATAAAAATTAATTACAAGTCAATAATATAACCATAAAAAAAATACTTACTACGCCACTCTGGACACTAGTAGCTTTGCTCTCAATAGTAACCGGTGCACTTGTAACCGTTGCAATTTGACTCCTTTGCGGTTGCACAACCCTGTGCATCCCTTGTTTCATTGGCGCATTCACAATTATTTGCTGGTTATTCGAAACCGCAATAATTTGTTGTGAACCTTGCAACAATTGTTGAGAACCTTGCAACAATTGTTGGTTCCCTTGCAATAACTGTTGGTTTGTAGTCACAATTTGATTGGTTACTATTTGGTTGCTTGAAGAAGTGCTTATAAGAGCAGGTGGTTGCTTTTGAGTTACAACAATTTGTTGTGTTTGCGGTTGATTTACTATTTGAGCTTTGTGTGGTTGTGGTTGTGTTGTTATTATTGGTTGCTGACTCGGCGTTATTTGCGGAGCGTTCTGTATATTGAAAAATACAAATTAATATGATAAGAAATAAAATAAATAATATGCTAAATACTTTAAATAGTGCTAAAAGGCCAATGAAGTACACCCAAGCCCTAGAAATAGATACAAAAATATAATCCCATCCACCGATAGAACGTCATGCTAATAAATAATTTTGAATAATAATCCTACAGTTGGCAAAATGAAAAACTTCGATAAAATTAAGAAAACATAAAATGTAAATACGCAAAAACTAGAACGTGCCAAAAATAATTACTAATATATGAAAATTACATATTTAGTCTACGAATTACATTATTCGATTCAAATAGGTATTTTTAATTAATTAATTTTTTCTACTAAACGAACATAAGTTTGTTAAAAAACAATTGTTTATATGTGTAAACAATTGTTTCTGTTTATCTATATATAATAAAAACAAACTAAAAGTCAATATATTTTCATGCAAATAAATCTACAGCCGTGCAAATATGACTTTGAGACCTGTGTTATTGTTGTTTTAACAACGGCTATTGGCTGTGATGAACTCACTAGAGTAGGCTGACTCACTATCACTCTTTGTGTCGATTGTATCACTCCCGAATTCTGCATGATAAGAATTGGGATATAATAAAATACATTTAAAAAAACTTTAAGATTCTCTAAAATATATAAGATTGCTTAATAAATAAAACTGTCACTGTAGTTATAACCTATCATCGGCTGTGATGAATTCACTAGAGTCGGCTGATTCACTATCACATTTGTCAATTATATAATTCTCGAATTCTGCGTGACAAGAATTAAGGTATAATAAAAAGTTTTATTTATTTAAAAATAATAGTTGTGAGATTATTTAGTTTTATATACTTAATAATAGTAATTTTAAAACAATGGATATTAGGTGGACCAGAGTCGGATGACTTAGTATCACCCTTTGTGTCGATTGTATCACTTCCAAATTCTACATTATAGGAATTGGATTGTAATGAAATATTAGTCATTATTAAGCTTAAATCAACAAAGTAAATATTTGTTTAATGTTAATCTAAATAATTTGCGAGACGATATATGATTAAAGCATTTAATAGCATCACACTGTTTATCGCACATAGCATAACTCCTTAACTATTAAAAATAGCACAACTATAATGAATGGGGACTTCTGTTATTATACTTGTCAAAATTACAAATTATTCTCTTCTCTATCTCTACTGGTATTTTATTGTTGAGGCCGGTCGTGACGCAATGGCACAATCGTAAATACGACAGGTCGCGGGTTTGATTCCGCTCAAAGAAATGAAATATTTAAAACTTTCATTTCCTCCCTCTGATAACTAGGCCAAATCTCTAGAATATTGGAAAAAATAAAGAACCGAAATGTCTTAATTGAAAAGGAGTGTTGAAACACTCTGTTCCAAGCCAAGAAACTCACAGTTTCTCTCTACCTAAAAAACTCTTATACGAATTGGACTATAAATTATGTATATATAAACATGTTTTTTAAATTGAAAAACAATATTAAATCAAAATGTATAATTAAGATATATTCATATAAATGGTACAAATTAAAGCACCTTAATATATAAATATTATTAATATTAGAATAAGTATTGAATATTACAGATGAAAAGTTAAAATGTATTATGACCAAACCCACTTAAAACATATAAAGGCAAAAAATTATAAAGAAAAGCTTGTTCTAATATAACTAGTAACATTTTTATTTTACATAATTGAGTAATAAATTTCTAAGAACGAAAATATATATAAAAAGAGGGGTATATGTAACACCAAAAAAGCCTTTAAATTATGACATATACTTATAAATGCTCTCATAAGGCAGTCATAGAAGAATATAATTAGAAAACAAACAAATGATAAGAAACAATAAAAAAGTAAGAATAGACAAAATAAAAAAGAAGAACTTACAGGCAAAGGGTATCAATACGTATACCAGTGAAGGCTAAATGAGCGCCTATAAAACCTAAGTGAATATTAATGGCGGCTAAGTGCTAAGTTAGATTGAAGCAATAAAGGCTAAGTGAGCGCCAGTAATGAATAACTGAATTCCAATAAAGGTTAAATGGACGACTAAATGAGTATTAATAAGTGCTAAGTTCTAAGTTAGACTAAAGCAATAAAGGCTAAGTAACAGTAATGGCAAATTAAATCCCAAGAAAGGTTAAATGAGCGCCTGTCACGGGTAAGTGAATGTTAATAGAGGCTAAGTGCTAAGTTAGATTAGTCTAAGCTAAATTAGCTGTGACCTGTATAATTTGTTGTTGTGTTATCGCTTCCGTAGCTTGCGCTATGAGGCTGTTTAACGTCGCTTCGTCGAGACCAGCAGGGTTGTTAACCTTTTTTTAAATATTAAGTTTTAATATACTTTAACAAACTATTTTTTATTTACTTATATATAAAAATATAAATAGAAAATATTAAAGGCTTTAAGACTTAGTGCTATAACAACCTTTACGCAATTGCGGTTTGTCTAGTTCTGTTGTTGTCTGATGTTTAATCTATATTACTGTAAAGTCCCATCTAACTACGTTTAGTAGTTTTTGTGAAAATGAAAACATCCATCCTCAAACACTTTCACATTTATAATATTATCAAGTAAAATATACGAAGAATTTATAAATTAATATGTATACAAATACTTACGGTAAGTGTTAAAGGTCCGCCTCCAGTGGGCCCTTGTACAATAATAATAGTTTTTTGCATCATATTACCGGGTATATTTTGTGCTATGTAACTTAGACCTGTCAAAATATATATATATATATTATCTAAAAAAAAGTACTGAAGAATCTAAGAAATAGAGCATGTTGTTTAGTTCATTTAACGCTTTAATTTTACTTTAACACATTTTTTTTTTATAAAAATAAATACTCATAATAATAATAAGATTACAAACCTTTACCCTTTTTCTTTATCTTTATTTTTTACTCAGAGAAACTCAAATTTTATTTATAGACAGACATTTTCAAAGCTTACACTGTGTTGATTTTGTCGTCAATTGTAAATAAGTAACGAAATTGTCAATAGTTAAAATTGCAAGGGACATACTTACAGTTAATCAATTTATTTAAATATACATTATTAGAAAAATAATGTCTATAGCTTCTAAACAATAAAACCGTCCATAATTTTAAAAGATGTTTGAGCTATTCGGTTCTTTGAATATCGGTTATTCGTTTCCCACTCGAAAGAATGAATTATATTTCATTTCCTCGCTTTGTAACAAGACAAAGCACAGCGTTAAGTTCCGCCTCAAAATTATAACATACCTTGTGAAGTACTAGGTGTTGCAATTATTTGCATCGGTTGTTGAACAAATTGTGTAGTTTGTGATGTCACTGGTTTTTCTAGAAGAAAATAGAAAAAAAATATGACAATGGGTATACGATACGTATCGATACTCGGGAAAAAGTTTTATTGAGACAAATTATTTCCAATTTCCACGCGGCCTAACACTAGGTTCTGACAAAGTTAAAAAAAAAAAAACAATAACATCTCAAATTTTATTTATGAATTTGTTGTGAATATGAATAAATATATATGATTTTTTTTCTGATTACCTTGTAATATAATCTGCCCGGCTTGCGACGCTATGATATTTTGCACGTCCATCGGTTGCACTTGTAACATCGGCTGTTGGACTTGCAGTGGTTGTTGTACCTTAGTATTTAAAGAATACAGTATATATATTTTTGTATTCATATAGGATAAATAATAGGATTGTGACGTCAAAATATTTATTTTTAACATTAATATTTACACAAATAAATTACGTCACACGTTAAGAGAATGGAGGAGGTGGAATAAGTGTGACATGGTCTGACAAGGGATAGGGGTTAAATAAATAAATAAAAATTTTGTAACATTACTTTTAAAATAAAATATGCAAACATATTTTAGAAACTGCTGTATTAAATTAATAATTTCTAGGTTTAAATTCTCAAAATATGTCACGTGACGCTAAATAGAAACTGTCGCAAGGAAAAATAAAACAACCTGAATTAGGAAAATAACAAAAGTCCTCTTATTTTTATAAAATAATTACTACGTAATTATAAAACCTGATAAGTTTAAATTTTGATGATCATAGATTTGTATCTTATTCAAAGCATTCATCTTTTATTTTATACTGGTAGTACTTGGTACTAGCGAGGTCACGGTGAAAATTAAGAAAAACGTGCTCAGCTGGTTTGGACACGTCGAATGAATGAGTGATGAAAGAATGGCAAAAAAGATTTATGAGTGAGCGGTAAGAGAGGTATTGGGAGACCTTTGTTGACTTTTGAATTTTATCTTGTAGGTCTACTAGGTCACGTAAAAAGCATGAGGACCCTCCGGCGAAAGAGGTATGTAGAGACAGTAGCGTTTGGCGTTCCCTGAAGCTAAGTTAAGTTATAGATTTGTATGATTTTACCTTAACATTATACATTAATCACACTCAAACTGATTTTAACTATACCTGTATAGTAGACGTTTGCATCTGTATAGGCTGTTGTACTTGTATCGGCTGTTGCACTTGCAATGTTGGTTGTTGCACTTGGAGAGTCGGTTGTTGGACCTGAATTGTCATTATTTTAGTAATCCATACCTATATTATAAATTCGAAAGTAACTCTGTCTGTCTGTCTGTCTGTCTGTCTGTCTGTCTGTTACGCAATCAGGGCCAAACCGCTAATTCAATTGTGATAAAATACTCATATAGAGATACTTTAGGGTCTTCGGATGAACATAGGTTACTTTTTTTTCTCATATTTGTAATATTGTCGATATATACTAAAATATTAAAATATGTTTTAGTTTGAAAGGCAATTTATTCTGCCATCTTAATAACAACCGACCGTTGCTAAGCAACGGTTTGCAAAGTTTGTGGTTATAAGAAAAAGTCACCCAAAATGGGCTTGCTTAACGCATACATGGCGTGCGCCGACTCAACCTTATGAGATACATAAAAACAATGTTTAACAAAAATATTGTTCTTTAAATAATGTTTAAATAAATCCACGATGGTATATGTTTATCTCTGAAGGTTGAGCAAAAGTAACCATTTTAATTAATTTACTTTATATTTATCGGGTTTTTGTTGTATGTATTTTCTATAATTTGATATTGATCGTTATATATGAAAATGAATATAATAGTCACTTTTAGTATGTCATCTTGATTGAAATTATAGTTTATTGTATAACATTCTAATAATTAATTAAGGAGATGTCGCTGATTCGAAATTGACGGTTGGCGGTTTTGTAAATTTTCATATATTTTCGAACTACTGTTAATTTTTATGTAATTATTTGCTGTTTATAATTAATTTACACTTTTCTTTGGTTCTCTGCTTATTCGAGTGGTAGATTAGTTAGATTTTCATAAATTTCTTGGTGTTGTGTAAGTTGCGGCCCTGCGCGGCGTCGGTATAATATTATTTAAGTATTTATTATTTAAGGAAAAAATTGTTGGTTATTTCATTTCGGTTGGATGATTATCTATACCGTTGTTATACACTTAATAAATTATAGTTTTAGTTTTTTGGGATTTTATTTGATATTGTTTGCAAAACTTCTACATATTTAATGTAGAAGGGACTTTAGTTATTTCATATAGTATCTATGTACGCGCGCAAGGAAAACGTGTAAAAGATTTTTCCCGGATCAGCAAAATCGATCACTGAAAGTCTAAAAAAAATCAATTCAGTTATTCTGGACATTAGCTCGGGAAAATAGAAAGACAGACAGAGACAAAAAATATAATATTTTTTTAATGTATTTGAGTATTATGTAAATAACCACATGCACTTGCAAAAACATATCACAACACATTTAATTTTAATTCTTTCAATTATTTATTTTACTTTGATGATATTAATAATGTAGCTGGTTTTGTTTAGTTTTTTTTATTAATATTTTAATATGATTACGTTTACTTATATTTTTTTCATTTAAATTAGTTAGATATTTTCAAAAACAATTTTATAAATATATCTAATAAGCATTCGTATAGTTCAAGCGGGCGAAGCCGCGTCCGGGTCCGCTAGTCTATATATATAAAAGGACTTGTGCTGACTGACTGAGGTAAGACGCACGCAGGGTCGTAACTGCTGATGGTAGAAACGTGAAACTTGGGCAGATGTTTATTTTCATATTCTGGACATCCACTAAGAAGGGAATTTGAAAAATTTTAACCCTAAACGGATGAAATAGGGGTTAAAAGTTTGTATGGAAAAAAAATGTAATCTGCACCGATTTTTATAAAATTTGAAATTCAGACTCTTAAAAATATTTCATTGAACACGTGTTTCATTGTTTTTAAGAATTCACCCCCTAAGGGTTCAAATACGGGGTTGAAAGTTTATATGGAAAACTCTTTAAATTGCCACCGATTTTTATAAAAATTTAATTTCAGACTGTAAAAATATTTTATTGAACACTTGCTTCGTGGTTTTTTTAGAATTCACTCCTAATAAGCGGGCGAAGCCGCGCGCGCCCACTAGTAACTAAATAATTAATAAATGAAACATTTTATAATACATCTTTTACAAATATAAGCTTAATAACTAAGTTTTGACACAAACAAACGATAAAAAGTTATATCATTACATTTTAGTAATATAATTTAGTACTATTTATAAAGAGCAGAGTTATTTTAAATAAATCAATCTCCTTTAAAAAAACTGTCGACAAACAGAATTGATCTTAATGATATTATATTAAATAAATATTATTTTTTTAATAATTTTGTTGTCTCACTCCACAGACGCCTTATTTATTTAAGCAACCTTATTTATTATGAGCTTATCTTCTTATATTTCTAAGACATACTAAAATATAAATCGTCCACTTAAAAAGACTTAATTATCTTAATTAATTCGATTTAAATGGCTCAATCTATAAAACACTTACCTGTAAAATAGGCTCTTGTATGATAACCGATGGATTTTCAGTCGCACTAGTAACCAATACTGACGAAGGCATCACTTCAACTGTTTCTTGTTTCGGCGGAAGCTATATATATTTAAAATAATTAACATATTATAACAACGTCAAATAGATTAATAGTACACACATAAATATAAAAAACGCATAAAATGGCACGCAAAGTGTCAATTAGGACAAAAAGTTCCAATATATTTTTTCAGCTTGTATCTTAACCATACAGGCGTATCAAAACACATATACAACCATCGGCTTTACAGTAAGACGAGCTATACCGCTCTATGACTACGCTTTCGACGTTTTTTAATGATAGTTCAATAAACATATATTTAAAAAAATGTATATCTAAGCCATGAGAAACTCATGTTTTGTCAAAATGTCAATGAGCTATTGAGTATATAGGAACTGCTGAGATATTAGTTTTATGAGCTATTTTGATTTATTAATAAATATAGCTTAACGTGAATAAATATAATAAATAACACTCTCTAGAAATTTCAATATAATACATTTTATCAAAACACCTATAAATAAAATCAGTGCCTTAACACAAATAATATACAGTTTGTATTTATTAACTTAATCATAAAACATTTTGTTATAATTTAGTACTATATAGCCATAGGTATGTTTAGTAAGTATAGTACAAAATTATGTTGCTCTAAATATAGTTTAGGATTATTTTATTTCTTAAAAATGATCCCTATATATAAGTAGGAAAAATATAAGAAAACCTTAGTCAATGGTCCCGTCAAAATAATCCCGCGGTGTCGCTTTAGGCACAGACATGGAAAAATTCATATAATTACTAAATTTAAAGTAATACTTCCGTTCGTTATGTTTAAAACATATGAGCTACTGACATTATGTAATTTAAAGTTTCATTTAAAAAATGCTTATATAATAAACAATATAAAATTACCCAATTTCAATATATACATAATATGAGTAGCCCAATACAATAAAATTATATAAAACTTACCAAATCATCCTCATCTTGCAGTGCTGACGCAGCGAGCGCCGCGTACAAGTTGGCAGCCGTCTTAGACACGCTCTCTTGTGGGGAATTACTCTGATTGGTTGATTTTGTGTTAGTTTTTTAAGAATTAAGAGTTCTTTTGCTTCCGTCTTTATCCCTTATATAGCAGGGGAGGCAGAGGGAATTATTTCGAGATATTGCATGTAGAGCGTGCGGATTTCAATAGTATATTATTTCTTCTTATCATAGCAAGAAAATGAAAATGATTTATTGTCCCATGGGAATCGCATCCACAATCGTCGTGTTTACTTTTAAACATGTCAGTTTAGATACGGTCTCTTGTGGGGAATACCTCTAATTGGTTGTTTTTTTGTTAGTATTTTGATTATTAAGTGTTTTATTGTCATATTAAAAGAAAAAGTCAAGATCTTTGTATTGCTATTAGTAATTATATAAAAAAAAAACAATAACTTGGTCACAACATAAATATTTTTGTAAATAATGTGTGTAAATGACAAAATTATCATTTAATTAATTTATTGGTCCACAGCCATAAATTCCATATCTACATTTTAACATTCATAAATGTAAATGGCAGTATGTCGTTAAAATATTAAAATAGAATATTGTTAAAAAATATTTTAAATGTAATTTATACAGATGTATAAAACCATACCTCTGATTTCTCTTCAAGCTTCAGTTTTTTGGTCGGTGGCTCCGTGTAAGAGTGATCCGTCACTACCGTTTCCACTAATTGCTCTTTCTCTTTTACAACACTCTGAATAACACTGGGCTGTTGTATAATCTGTGGTATAGTAGATTCATTTTTAATCTGTATCATTTGACTTTGGTCGTTCTTTACCTGTATAACACCTTGCAATTGATCGCTTTTTAATTGTATTATCTGTCCTTGGTCATTTTTAATCTGTATCAACTGGCCATGTTCGTTTTTGATTTGGAAAAATGGTGCCGAAACGGTATCGGGATTTATTTGTATTAACTGGTTATTTTCTGCTTTAACTTGTACAATTTGTCCCGTTTCAGTTATTTGTATCGTTGGTGCACTTATCTGTTGCCCCATTTGAACAACTTGGACTGGGGGGTTAGATTTCTTCTCTAGAAGATCAGCGAGCATTTTGTTTTGAGCAGTCTTCTATAATTAAAAATAGAAACAAATGTATCAGAGTG
The DNA here is from genome assembly GCA_013421005.1 of Heliconius erato x Heliconius himera. Lineage (NCBI taxonomy): Eukaryota > Metazoa > Arthropoda > Insecta > Lepidoptera > Nymphalidae > Heliconius > Heliconius erato x Heliconius himera. The sequence goes on along the minus strand of JAATLQ010038431.1, from coordinate 7,230 downwards.
ATGAATGTGACGACAAACAAAACGTGAATTTCGGTTTAATTCAGGCCTACGATATTTTAAAAATATATATATCTAATATCTTCTCATATAAATATCACAATAAGGACAAACATTAAAAAGTATAAAAAGAAATAAGTGTATAAAATCATTTAATCCCATAAATAAAATTTAAATAAGAACACAATCCAAAACAATTTTATATACTACTCACAATTGTTAACTGCGCCTGCTCATCTATTTGAATTTGAACTGGTTCTTCTTTTGGCACTATAATATAAAATATATACATACAATAGTACACAAGTTAATTTATTCTATAATATAACGATTATATTGTTAATAAAAATAAATATTTTATCTGTGTTCTGCATATAACAGGGTAGACAAAAGTAGTCTAATGTTGAATTACTCTGTTCCCAACTTTCTACTTTTTTAAACATATGGAGGTGAGTTGTGGAACTAAGCGCTGGATTGTCTCTTGTTATCAGATCGTGGAAGAAAAAATAATTTACCAAATCGAAATCGCAATCTTCGCGTTTACACTCAGACGCTTTGTCTCGACGGTCTCTCCATTAAATAAACTCTATAAGATTAAATTTCACTTACCTATGATTTCTTCGTTAGTGTTTATTATCAACTGAAAAAAAAAAGATCTTTAGTTGAAAGTACATATATTTTTTACTTATTATTTAAGGTAAATCTATATCTTTATTTCAATCTTCACGCTGATCCCGTAATATAGCAGGTTAAGCTGAAAGAACCTAGTGCCAGCACACTGCGCTCTTTACTATCTAAGTTCGAGACATTTTGAATGTCGGAACTGCGGAATTACGCTTACTGACAATGAATGCCCACTGAGGCCGTCCTGACGCAGCAATGACCGCTAGGTGAAATGATTTATTTTGATTTCATCTCTTCAGTAAGAAGATAAACACGCAATGCTTTCAGAATGCGGCGGAAAGTGGGGAACGGAGCGTCTTAACATTAGGTTCCATCTGTTTACTCTGATGTGTACGGGATACTGCGTGAAGCTGATTTATTTTAAAAAATAACAATTACACTAATAACTCTTACCTTATCACCGGTAGTCGTATTGCTTACACCACCAGGTATTATAGTAGTGCATTTAATTAACGATTCGGGATCTACCTCCATATTCTATAAAAAATGGAAACAATTGTATACTAATTAAATTCAAGACAGACAAGACAGGCCGAGATCTTTTAAAACATTATAGACAGCTTTTGCTGGTATACTCATAGTATACACGTTTATTTACTTATCCTTCATACATTCTTTCATTTCATATAGTCACTCATTCATACAATACGGCCGACGTGTCATGGCCGTCCTTAAGTAAGGCTTTCTAAGCTTGCGCATTGTTTACTCTAGACCAAAATAATCAAAAGAAGGAAAAGAAAGAAAAATTGTATCAGCGCAATCTTTCCTCCTAGAGGTGCAGATGCAGAGAAAAGACTGCAGATTTAATTTTCAAAATATTCTTAATTTTGATTATTTTCTTCTCAATTGAACGTTGCGCAGAAGTTAAAAAACATAAATACAGGACCGCCACGACACATGTTTGTTCACGACACGACATTGTTCACTTAGAAGAAAATAATAAACAATCAGGTAAAACTCACTGTATTAGAATTCTGTTGAACAACAACCGTCCCAGCGGCCCCCCTTTGTTGATTTTGTTGTCTTTGTGCGACCTTTGTATTGTTTAAAGATAAAATAAAAAAATATATTTTAATGTTTTTTTTTTAACAATTAAAAAAATATGGATACCTGACTGTAAATGTGCTTCTGGGTTCCATTTCCACTCTGTGGAATAATTATTTAATTTCCCCGATCTGGTAAGAAGATAAAGCGCAGCGTTGGAGTTTCACGACTCAACTTGCCATGTCTCTAAAATTAGGCGGTGCGTGGGGAACGGAGTGTTTTAACATTAAATTCCCTATTTCTACCCTGTTATATGCAGAATGCAGTGTAAAGATAAAAAATATACATCATTTTTAATATTTTCGTAAACATTAAACATTATTTGAAAATCATTATGGCGTTGATAACAAATAAAACTCAATAAAAACGATGATTCAATGTTTCAAGTAAGAAATATATTTTGATTAAAACTAAAAAAATACACAACTACGAGAAACTTATTAACAATCTACGTTTCATAATAATTTTACTATTAATATAATCAGTATTAATATTTTTGTCATATTTATCATGCCTACTATTCTTTTTTCATGCCTACACAAGCTCGCATGCCAATAAATTAAAAATAATAATAATTATCCAAATGTTAGTCGTACATTATTTTGACATGCTACTAGAAATAATTTCTACTATTTAATTTTTTTTATTATCATGCAATCTGTTATTTTGCATACAAAATAGTATTTATTTTTTTTACCAGAAACTTGAATAATTATTCCCTGTGTTTTTGCAATATTTTATCTCCTTCCTGAATAATTATTCATATTACATTCGGCGTAATATCTTAATATCTTTGTATGTACATATATCTGACTTATAGAAAAATATTCAATTTAAACAAATCTTATAAAAATCACTATGTTGTAACAACTTTAGTATTCTAACCTTGTAATTCATATTTACCCAAAAAAATATAACCTTCGAAAATAAAATACACAAATTGCAAATAATTATCGCCTTTGTCCAAAAAAGTCTAAATATAAAAAATACCTCAAAAATGAAATATACAAATTCTTTAGTACTAATACGATTTTTTATGTTAAATAAAAAAAAGAAATTGTTTACTCTAATCCAAATCTAACAACAAAGCCAACTATAATACACAAAAATAACGCCTAACAAATGTTTTAACGTATGACTTAGTTGTCAGTTTGGACAGTTTCCAAGAGCCCCCCCTATGTTTAAAAATTTTCAAATATTTTCTAGCAATATCTTTAACTACGTGAAATAACACTTAAAACATGGCAAAATATAAGAATTTTAAAAATATATATTAAAAAACAACGTTAGTACTGTTAGTATGCAACTTACTTGTACTTGCGGCGGGCTTACTTTGTGTGCTAACAAATGTTTTATAAGGGATGTGTTGTTCACGCCGATGGTCACCGGTTCGAGAGCTTGCGATAGATGGGGATGTGGCTGAGTTTGTTGGACCTGGGGAGTGTTAAATACTTTTATATTTATCTTCACGCTATATTCTGCAAAGCGAGGAACTGAGAATATTAAATATTTCATTCACCTCGCGAAATATTCGAGGGGTTGCGTGTTGAGTGGCGGAACTCAACACCACGCTTTTGCCTTGGTGCAAAGAAATAATAAATATTTTTAAACATTCACTACCCCGAATCAGGCAATCGTGCTTGTGCCCCTACGCCACGACGGCCTCTAAAACTAGAAAATTATATGTTCTTCTAATATTTTTTTATTAGAGAGAAATAATAATATAGCTTTATAATTAAATTAGATTTATAAAAATATTACCGTAGGCTGAGAGACAACTACAGGCTTCTGTTCGACAACGACTGTTGGTTTGTTCGTTAACTGCGCTTTCAGTATCGGCGAGGATGGACCTGATAAAAATAAAAAAATATATAACTTACATGTTATACAGCAAAAACAATTTCTCGTATACCAATAATATAAATGTGAAAGTTTATGAGGATGGATGGATGTTTGTTCCTCTTCACGCAAAAATTACTTAGCGGATTTACATGATATTTTACAGTAGAGTAGACATTAAGATTAAGCAACAATTTATGTTAATATTTAGTATAATTTAATTATAATATAAGAAAAAGTTTATATTCTTTTTGTTTCTCATATAAAGTTTAATAAAAATATAAGATGAAATAACATATACATACCAACTGGTGGATTAGTTCTGTTAGGTAAGTTCTTGGCTCGTATACCAATGTATACGGTTTGAGTTTCCCCTGCCGCGTTCGTAATTGTATTGGGACCGACGGTACCACCGAATACAGTTCTGTTGGAAGAAATGTATTTAAATATTAAGAAAATTAAGTTATTATTGGTTTTAAGCTAGCTCATAGGTACCTGTGTTAAGACACTCATTCTCTGAAGAATTAAATTCACTAAAGCCTGTATGTGTGACTGCTGGTTACAGACATAAACATACTATAAAGAATATTCTATCAAAACATCATACATACAACATAATTCTATCATAGTCAGTTATCTTATGATTTGTTGTTAGACAAATATGATTTACTAAATTTAGCCTCTAGACGTATATAGCTCAGCACTATGTTATTTTATGACATATGTCATAATAAATAAGATTGTATAGATTTAATTGGGAAAATATGTTATCAAGTACCGGTTAAGGTCCATATTCGAACTACTCGTCAACATAAACTTTTTGCAACTTCCATATGTAGAACTAATGCTGGTGTTAGGGCACCAATTCGCCGAATGCTCGAATTATATAATTTTAATTTTAATAACATAGATATTTTAGGCGTGCATGCTGGTATCTTTATGAGAGCAATAATAGAGAATCTCAAACATAAAAATATTCAAATCACAGTCGCTTGACTGCAGATACTTTCAAATCTGAACCCAAGGAATTAACTACCGTAGAGCGGTCAGGTGACTGGTCCTCTTATTTTCTAACTTGTCTAAGTAAAAATAATGGCTTTGTGTTATATACCAACTCTTAATAGCATAAAATTTCAAATTTTATAGTTTATTTTAATTTTCTTGTATGTGTTATCTACACTGCGTTTCTGATCGTATATCGTTCATGTGATCACTGATGTTGGGTCTACAATTATTAACTTTGTAACTATATCTTAGATCTAAGACTTATTGTAAATCTGTTTTGTGATCCTTTTGATTCTAAATAAAAAAAAAAAACAAAATAAACCGTATGAAAGCGACATGTACTATTGTTATTTTGCCCTGTTTCGGGGAAATTTATAATTTTTTCGTTTAATAAATTATTAAATAAATTTGGCATTTTAAAAAGGCCATAATATAAATATATATAAGTGTATCGAAGAGTACGCTACCGCACGAGGCGCGGGAAGTGCGCGGCGGGCACGGGCTTGCGCGCCAGCTTGGCGCAGCAGGCGGCGTAGTGGCGGTGCAGCTCGGCCGCGTCGCACGCGCCCTCGTCGCCGCCCGCCAGCGCCGCCGTCGCGCGCAGCCACGCCAGCGCGAAGTGCTCGTTCTCCTAGCCACCAAGTGGATTCGACAGATTCACAATATTTATAAGAAAAAACATAGTGCTGTATTTTATCAAGACAGATCAACATGTTTTTTTTTTGCTTTACATTGCAAAGCCGCGGATGATTTTGAAAATCAATGGAAATAACCTGAATTTTATATTTCGCGGTGTCTATGGGAAACCACATCCGTCTCAGAAGGTTAAAAACAATTAAAAGAAAAATTTGATAGATAGATAAATAGATTAGGAATAAAATGTTTTATATCCATCACGCGCTATACAAAACTAAGCCTTAACGCACTGTTATGAGGTTGGATTTTATTAAAATGATCTTATGTAATAAGTCTGTGTGTAATAATATTTTGAATTTCTGTTTATATTGACTGGTGCCATATTTTTAAGCTGTATTTGTATGCAATCCTTTATCTAACGCAGTGATTCTCAACCACTGTGCCGCGGCATTTTTGTGTGCCGCCAAATTTCAAAAGTGTGCCATCAAATTTTTGTAAATATATAATAATTTTAATATAATTAAATTATATCATTTAAAAAAAATATTTTTAACATGAATATATATTTAAAACCACAAAAAAATAAATTCGTATATTTAAAATTTTTGTCATAAACTATTTATACAGTGTATTGTAAATAATTAAATATTTATACAGTGTATGTAAATAATTTCTCTTTGTGTGCCGCCAAATTTTGAAATCGTTAAATATGTACCGCAACAAAAAAAAGGTTGAGAATCACTGACCTAAAATATAATTGTTCGAAGAACAAAAACCATAAACAGTAAATAACCGTAACCCGATATAGCATTCTTCTTATATCCAGATCCGAAATATAACATTATAACATTTATATTATTATCATTTTATAACATTTGTAACACCACTGGTTTACCTGAACAGTCCTCTGTTGTAAATGTGACTGTTGCAATGGCGTCATTGGTGGTGCTGGTGTTGGACTTGGAGACGGCTGGGCTTCCACTTTAGGTTGAGGTGGTTGTGGCTAAAATAATGATCACTATATAAAATATATATTTTGTTGCCTTATAAAAAATAAGATTATAATATATTACTTTTCCTAAAACTTTTGCATTGTTTAATAATACAAGGTTATATAAATGCATGTTCTTGCAAGTGGTTCTCCAATATAGTCAGGAATGCAAAGGGTTATATTGCATCGGTTGTAACTCAATACACTATTAATTCGATATACTATTTATTGATAAAATTGAAAAACTAATAGATATAATTAAATATCATATTGGTAATCACGCGCAGTTGCTTCGACGACAGTATGCGAACTAAGTTATTGAACTAAGTAAGAAATATTTATGGCAGAAGGAACTCTTCACCCGACGGACCTCAACAGCGTTTACAATTACACGCTAGTATCTCTGTAGCTGTACCTGCGCCACGACAGCCTCATATAAAATAATGAGTAGTGATATATATAACCTGTGCAGGCGGCACAGCAGGGCGCTCTTCTTGCGCAGGCGCCGCCAGCGCGCCGGGGCCGCTCACAGTCTCCACCACGCGCATCAGGATACACGCGCGGGGGCCGTAGCTCTGTGCCTGCAGATTGCGGATATTATATTAAGGGTGAAAGCGTCAGCGCTCCTTTCACAGGAGCAGCATATAGGGTAAAATACTTAAAACAAAAAATATAGTTTAGATGTACAGATTTCTTTTTCATTTTACGATTTTTGTCCATACTGTTTTACATGTGACGAGTTACGAATATATACTAATAAACTTAACGGGTCAGGCGCGGTCGCCGAGCGCCGTGACGCCGTGACGTACACGCACTCCGGCGCGCTCACCAGTGGGGGGAGGGGGGAGTGTGTACCTCGACAGTGACGAGCGACACGAGCGTGTGCAGCAGGCAGGGCGCGCGCGCGGCGCCCTCGCAGGCGCGGTCGCCGAGCGCCGTGAGCGCGTACACGCACTCCGGCGCGCTCACCAGTGAGGGGGGAGGGGGAGTGTGTACCTCGACAGTGACGAGCGACACGAGCGTGTGCAGCAGGC